>QNUK01000017.1:0-95000 GCA_013621035.1 Clarias magur | reverse complement strand
AATCCTGGTCCTGGAGAGCCTCCTGCTTTAACATTTTAACTCATTCAGAGTTGATTCGAACCCAGACCCTGGAGGTGCAAGGTGACAGTGACTACTAACACTACTTAAGCACGTGCCACTGGGTTGGTTAGATTAGTAGAAAGGAGAGCAGTGTAAATGTATAGGATATGGAAAGCTCAGCCCTGATCCAGGAGAACCACCTGCTCTAATACAGTACAGTCACTTCGACTCCGAAATACAGGTTAGTTAGTTAGTAGATTAGTTAGTTGAAGCAAATATGACTGTGTTAAGCTGGGTTTGGAAATCTGTATAATTCCAGAAGGTGTGAAATGGTTTTAATGGTTTCGGGTTCCTAATCCTGCTCCTGGAGAACACGCTCCCAGCTGTGACTTTAATCGGCATGCAGTGTTAGTTAGCCGAAGAGTGGTGCGTTTGGAGCAGATGTCCAGCACAGGACAGGACAGGACAGGACAGGAGGGGGGTAAGTGTCCCCGCAGCAGGTTCGGGAACACACACAGGTCTCGGCGTTACCTTGGGGTTGAGCAGCAGCTGTTGCTCGTCGTAGTGCAGCAGCGCGGCGGCTCCGGACGCCGAGTTGTTGACGAAGATCTGCAGGCAGGGGTAGAGCGACGTGCCGCGACAGTCCGCGCCGCACGTGAACACGCACTCGAAGCGCTCGTCCAGGCGGCGCACGCTCAGCACCGTGCAGTTGGCCGGGCGGCTGCGCAGACTCTGCAGCGCGGGACTCAGCCAGCACAGGCACAGGATGAAGAGCGACAGCACGCCGCACGCGATCAGGAACAGGCCGAGCCGGATACTGCGGTCCTCCGCCTCCGAGTACTCATACGAGACCCGGATCTTAGCCATGGCTCGGCTCGGCTCGGCTCGGCTCGGCTGGCGGGAAAGTCCCTACACAGCGGCGCGCGCGCGTTCCGCGTGCGTCAGGAACTTACCTCTCCTCTCCTCTCCTCTCCTTTATCTCTACATCTAAACTCCTCCTGCCTCTGTGTGTGTGCGCGCGCGCGTGTGTGAGGGTGTGTGTGCGCGTGTGTGTGATTCGCCGAAGTCGACCGTTTGCTCCTCCCTTTTACGCGTGAACATCTCGATTCATGATTTGGTTTCTGCCAGATGAGAGTGTGTGTGGGTGTGTGTGTGTGTGATGTACCTGAGATTTCATCACGCAAACCTGCCTGATTTTGTCCTCCACTGTGTATCATGGAGTCTCTGAGATAGACATGTTCACCTCAAATAAATAAATAAATAAATAAATAAAAGTGACAGTTGAATGGAGATGGTATTGGTGCTATAAAAACGTGTCACCTGCTGTACATGAACATGGGATTTATTTTTATTTTTTTTACATAGGATCATATAACGTCATTTTTTAATTGTATTTTTATTTATTATTTATTATAATACCTAATGCTTCTTATCTTCCGAATCATGCTTTGGTGTTTGTAAATATGCATACACATTTATATTTTTATCAGATAAAAAGAAACATTTGCTAAATACAATTTTATGCAGTGTTTATGTAGTGTCTGTACCTTTTTTTGAACTCAAATTTGTCAGTGATCTTAATTGTCATTCAGATGAAACTTGGCTGGCACCACGGTGGTGTAGGGGTTAGCACTGTCGCTTTGCACCTCCAGGGTCCGGGTTCGATTCCCGTCTCTGCGTGCGTGGAGTTTGCATGTTCTCCCCGTGCTTGGTGGGTTTCCTCCTACAGTCCAAAGACATGTAGGTTAGGTTCATTGGTATTCCCAAAGTGTGTGTGTGTGCCCTGCAATGGATTGACACTCTGTCCAGGGTGTACCCTGCCTTGTGCCCTAAGTCTCCTGGGATAAGCTTAAGGTCCCCGTGACCCTGAATACAAGATTAAGCGGTATAGATGATGAGCGAGTGTTTATGTAGTGTCTGTAACTTTTTTGAATACAATCTTTCAATGTCATTCAGATGAAACTTTAGATTTCATAAACCTGAAAAAGTCTATTATTCTAAAATGCGAAATTGTAAAAATGTAAAATCCCTGGCATTTTAATGGTAAATGTGTTAACAATGATTATTGGGCAAAAAGCAATAATTATGAAACACAATTTAAATTCATTTAAACTGTGCATTAACTGTGCACTGGTGCGCAGTCATGTTGGAACTGGTTTGGGGTTGTTTTTTCAGGAGATGAGCTTGACCGCTTACTTCCAGTGAAAGTGAACTTTTAATGCTTCTGCCTACCAAGACATTTTGGATAATTTCATGCTCCCAACTTTGCGGGAACAGTTAAACCCTATGGCTTAGGAATTAGATGTTACTCAAGTTTATATACATGTAAAGGCAGGCGAGGAAATACGTTTGCCAATATAGTGTCTATTTTAAGGAAGACTGGACTGGACTCCAAGCAAAGACATATAGCGGTACTGAGAAGAAACATGTAGAGAACATAGAGTGTGTGTAAGTGCCGGTTAAAAGGAGACGAGGAGTTTGTGGCACAGACCAAGACAAGACAAGATCAGGGGAGGAAGCATGAGGAGTTTATAAGGAAGGCTGGACTGTAAAATCGGCTGGGAAGATGTGGGAGAGTGAGACCTAAGTTGGCCGGTAATGTAACATATTGTTCTGCACCTGCTGTTTAAGCCCTGGCCAGGACAGTGTTCATGCAGACAGGAGACTCATGTGAATGTCTACAAATGAGTAAAAAGTGAATTTTGCATCATAGGTCCTTTTTTACTAGAAATATACAGTGTGAGCGGGCGATGTGGTCATCTTTAGGGAATATCTTCTGATGTTTGCTCACAATTGCTCCTGGCACTTGACACATAATGTTGACACACTGGCTCCTCACAAGACAAAACCACCCACACCAACCACACTGCGACCTCCCGTCTCACAACACATCTGAGCCTGTTCTATAATAAACCACCTGCACATTCACAGATTTGTCAATGATTGTTTATTCTGTCTTATCTGTCATCTTTACAACAATTCATTACATTACATTTTCCTTCTTTACAAACATTTCAGAAATGTGCTTGTACCCCTAAGATGTGTGTGTGTTTTTTTTTTTTTTAAACCTTTCTGAACACCCTCTCAAAGCTTGTGCTGTCTTGTTAAAATCAAATTATCCATGAACATTGTTTTTTTTTTTTTTTAATGACACACAACATGACTGAAGGGTCAAGTTTAGAAAGAACAGTATGAAAAAAAATAATTTATGTATTTCAACTCCACTTGGACGTAAATGCATACACAGTGTAATATCAGCACTGTAAAAAAAGTCACATTCATCAACATAAAAGATTAAGCAAATGCATTCGGTTGGCTAAAGCAATATCAAAACTTTAATTTCACTAATGGCTTGGAGTCAGTGCAAGACGTTGTGAGTGTTACAAAGCAAGGCGACAGTGCTAATCACTACACCACCGTGCCACCTACTGTATGGCTTAACAAACGTTCACTTAATCAATAACTTTAGATTGATGTTAAAAGTTAAGGTTGATTCTCATTAATTCTACTTTTCTTCCATTACTCGTCACATCGTGCCTCTAAACGGACAGCACTTCTCAGAAGTGTGAAGTTTTGCTTTGGTCTCGGTTTATACTTTTATTTTTCCGAAGTTGGGGTTTTAATTTCATCAGCTTTTAAAACCATGTGGCACATAATGAAGCATTGCTCCTTATGATTGGCTCCTTAAGCAGATTTGAGTTGAGTTATCTTGTTGCCAACAACAACAACATACATAAATACCCACTGATAATTACACCATTCAGTTGTTCTTGGTTGCTAGCTAGTAACTGGAGGAACTGGCATGGTCATAAACATAAGAGACTCAAAACAGCGGCTACTGATTCATCTGAACTGTGGGATTCAGCGGCTCTGCCGGACAGATCTCAGGGACGCAGGGTATGATTCATGAGTCCAATGACTCGGCAGATTTTAAGGATCCGTTGAGCGCCCCTAGTGGAGAGACCGTGGTAAAAGCTAGCAGAATACGTTTGCTAGCTTTGGCATTTGTATCACATCAGGCCGGTTTCCAGCTCCACAACACACCTTCACCAAAATGGCAATACTAAGCGTGTGACGTTTTAGCTTAATACACACACACACACACACACACACACACACTGTTTAACCCATAAAAATTGATCGAGTTTAACCCATTAAAAAAAAAATCAGATATCTCTGACACATTTAGAATGATTCATTTTCTTTATTTTAAAAGGTTATGCATATGTGTTTAAAATGAAAGGTATATATCTTCATATTTAACATATTCATATTATCCTACATGCCAAATTCTGATTCGCACTTTTTTATATTTTGTTATATTTGATGTCTAAACTTATTTTGACGTGCATTTGTCATAAAAATAGACATTTGCCACTGATAATTCTTGATTCCTAGTCACTTATATTTTTATGGTCAGAAATCATAAAGTTTGAAAATAATATATCTGTCCTGGGTCATATACATGACCTGCGGAACTCAGTGGATCAGTCGGATACGTAGAGTGGAGTGAATAAGCAGGATCCGACAGACTCAGTGTGTGTGTGTGTGTGTGTGTAAGAGAGAGAGAGTGATATGTCCAAGGATTTGATGGATTCTAGGATTCGATGAGCGCCCTCTAGTGGGAAAATGCAGTCGGAATCCCTACTGACTCAAGTGACTCAAAGGACTTGTGAGATTCAGTGAGTCATTCAGAAGGATTCGAATCCGTGAATGAAACTGTGGTCCTCATCTCTAGTTTAAACTGCTTCGCCAGTTCGCGAGGGAATCCGATGACGCACGAGGTCACCTGGCCGCCTTAAAAGTGCAACCCGGGAGAGAATGTGGTGGATCAGCGTCAAAGAGAATCATGGAGAATCCTTTGAGTAACGGTCAGATTTATTATTTAACCAAGTTACACTAAATAGGATCTATCCGAGCGCCTGTGTGGTGGAGAAACTCAATGAACAAGACTGACACAAATACAGTTGACAAGACCCAAACGTGTATTATGTGACAAACAGGTGCACAAAAAACATTTACAAAATATATACAATGAAGAAATGTGTATGAATGGTTTGAATGTCCAGAGTTCAGGTTATTTTAAACGTGTTTGTGTGTGTGTGTGTGTGTCGGGAGAGATGAATCGGTCTCACCAGTATTAGTGAGAATAGTTTGGGAGCACGATGAGAAAGAGCAATCGCGTGAAGCAGTCTGGTTGGTAATAATCCTGTAATGGGGAAATCCTATAAGGTACAGTCGCCACGATGCTCTTTGAAAACTGGCGACATAAACAGCGCACTGATCCCCCTATACTTTACCTCGAGCTTCTTCACGGGTGAACACTTTTCAGCACAGTCTCATGAAAGTTCAACCCGGAACCAAAACACAATCCAAATGAAAACACATTGGGCTACATTTCTCGGAGCAGGTGCGCTTTAGCAAATATCAGCTTAATGTCCTGCCCTTACAAAAAGAACCCTTTCTGTGGTCGCGCTACAACATACTTACAGCACTTGTATAAAGCTCAAACGGTCTTTATTTTGAAGAGCACAAAAAAAAAAAAAAAAGATAAATCAATGGAAAAAAAAAATTTAATAATTCCAAAATGCACACTTGGTTGTGAAAAAGAAGGAGGGGACTTGTTGAACAAATGGCTTTTACACAGTAACGGAGTCTAAATTAGATTAGATTCAGCTTTGTTGTCATTGTGCAGAGTACATTTACAGAGCCAATGAAATGCAGTAGGCATCTAACCAGAAGTGCACAAGTGACCTATTTATAGAAATAAACACAATGTTTTATACAAACAGAAGATGCATTTGGTAATAGATTTATGATGTATATAGTGGTATAGTAATGTACAGTATAAATAACTGCGCAACATTGTGCAGTGAATGTGCTATAGTAAACAGAGGGTGCATTAGGTAATTAAGATGTGTGTATATAAAAACATATGTATAATGGTGTACAGTATTATACAGTGTAATGCAGTAACTGTGCAAACATTGCTGTGGATTAGCACATCTGGAAGATTACATGCATAAAAGTAACAGCATACAGTATACACATGGCTATGTGTGAAACATCCATCACAACAAAAGCATGGCATTGTGTATCCCATTTAACTACTGTATATGACAGGTCTAATACTATATCTAATTCGATCCGTCAACCCACTAGTGCACATTGTGATACACACAGAGCGTACTTTTTTTTTTTTTTCCTCTACCCAGCTGAACCACCGAGGATCTGCTGCGCTGAATAAAGCATGAGCTCTTCTGACAACGGTATGCTTCTTCATTTGGGGCCAAGACACAAACGAGGCGCTATCCAGCACCCGCTGCGCTCCACAGATGCCAGCCTGATTTCTGCTCCTTAAACACAACTTCACAGCAAGTTAAAACCAAAATTAAATACAGAACATCTTTCCTGCACCGTGATCACTAAGTTCTGTTTCTTGGGCTTGAACATGTCAGGTTCCAAATCCAGTTCCCCGGAGTCTGGACAGAGTTTATTTAGAACATCACAAAACCTTTACACGCACATAAACTGGACTCGCCGCAAACCTCATTAAACTTTGTTTTCTTTTTTTCTTTTTCTGCTTTAGAACGAACAACAAACAAAATTCCTCAAAGCAGCTTTCCTTAAACTGACCTACATTTGAACACTTTACCAATGAAACATGTCTCTGGTACCATGGACACTTTCCCAGTTAAGCATGTCCTCTAGTGGCTGCACCTATGGGTGAGAAAGCAAAGAAAAAGAAAGAAAAGCTATATCACAAAGGGCGTTCAAGTCAAACCAGGACTTTTTATTGCACTTGCTCCACGGCCCCCCTGGGAACTCCTTTAATGGCCTGAACACGTGGAAATGGCTTGGAGTGAGGGCGGAACTGTACAGGGATGTCGTAATAACTCCCAGACAGGTTCCAGTAATGTGTTGTTGGTGTACGATTGATGACAAGTTAACTGTTGGCTTTTGAAGGATCAGGCGCTGAATTTTCACCGGAACGACAGCAGTGGGCTGTGGACCGCCTCGACCGGGATCTGTCATTCACGGACGTACAGCCTTCTTTATAACATTTGCACCATTTCGATGTTTCACTGCGTCTAAGAGTGTCATCACTGTACTGTGCTTGATGTCCTCTGTATATGTCAATCACTTTTTGAGAAATTTCATCAGGTTGTCCCAGGTTGACTTGAACACCCCATGCATTATCTTCTACTTCAGTGTGTGTGTGTGTGTGTGTGTGTGTGTGGAGTGTCGCTGGGTGTCGCTGGGTGTGCACTCACCTGTGCGGATGGAGTGGTAAATAGCTGAGCTGAAGGCAACAGGCCCTGGTGGTCCCCCGCTCACAGTGGAAAGACTGATGTTATACAGCCGGCCGGGGACCAGACCAGAAATGATGCGTCGCATCTGGTTCGGTGTGGACATGTTCAGGGCGTCTCGTGGCAGCCATTTCACCTCAAAGTCATCAAAGTCCCCGTTAGCAGGAGCGTTCCACATCACCTCCACCGTGCCATTCTCATCTTTAATGCTCAGAGACGTGGGCGGCTCAGGAACTGGAAAGTGATAAAGTAAATCTTTAAAAGTGAAATCCCTAAACAAGTATACACTTTTTGAACTTACATAATATATGCATTATGAGGGCAAACAAATATGGATGCCCATATATGGTCATTCCCTAATCTATCCCTAACTGTATCCGAGCTGGTTACACCAACCTGTACGGCCCACTACAGAGACGGTGTTTGTCAGGTCTCCGCTCAGGCTGCGCACCACAGCAGTGTACAACTGACCAGGCCGGAGGTTTGTAAACATGGTGTAAGTGTGTTCGGGTCCGAGTCTCTGCTCCGGCTGACCCGAGTCCTCCAGATAAACCACATAGCCGCTCAGTCTCCCAGGAGCTCGTCTCCAGTTCAGCGACAGAGTGTCTGTGTGACCCTCGTGATCGATCCGCAAGTCTCGAGCCTGGGCGGGAACTAAAAGAGAGAGAGAGAGAGAGAGAATAGTGTGTTTATGAGATCACATCCTATTACACATGTGATTCATCTTGTCTCGAATTACTCTAAAGGATTCATAGCGACACATTCATGTCATAAATTCGAGTGGTTTTTTTTTTTTAACCAACATATAAAGCTGTTCCTGTATAATCTTTATAAATCACAATATATTTTTAAATGGCACTTCATACTGTAAATCCTAACACTAATAATGAAAGATATAACTCAAACGTTTACTCAAACTATTAAGTAAATAATTTTGTGTTAATGACCTGACGTTCATTTGCATTTAGATAGTGTTTACTGAGATATCAAATAAAAAATGTGTACTGTCTCGACTCTGTGAGTACGGCAGAGGAGGAGTGCATTGGTTTAAGAGTGACAGACTAATCTGCCAGAACAAATATACCTGAATTACACTACAGTCCTTAAACTGACAGAGCTAGAAATGCTCAACTCATCACCTCATTACCACCGAGTATTGTAATGTCATGTTTGTCACACTGTCACTTTGTCGCTCTTGTTTGCACATTTGCACATGCACTTTATGCTGTCTTTTTTTGTATAAAAAACATAGACAGTTCTCAGCTAGCCAGCTAATTAGGTCTCTTAATTAGCTAGTTAGTTTTCTGTTAATTTATGTTGTATATTTACATTGCATGTAGCACCTTGGTCCTGGAGGAATATTGTTTCGTTTCACTGTGTACTAACTGTATATGACTTGACTTGACTTTCAGCATCGTTGCGGCAAGAGGATCTCTGGACTGCTGGTTTCGGTTCCCACCGTATCCTTGGATTTCTGTTCCGGTCCGGTCTGGACTAGACCCTGATGTGGTCTGATGTGGTCATCCACCTCAAGGCTCAGCGTCTAAAGCGTCCTGAGATGCCCTTCTTCTCACCATGGTTGTAAAGAGTCATTATTTTACTTATACAGCTCACAACCCCGTCCACCACCCTGATCTGGTTCTTGACTTGAGTTGTTTCTACCACACTGTTTCTGCACGATTTAATGCGCCTCACCAGATGTAATGCGTCTCACCTGTGCGTGCCAGCAGAGAGGACTTGCTGCTCATTCCTTTCCTCTTGCTTAACACCACCAGGTTGTAAAGTGTCCCAGGCAGCAGGTGAGGGAAGACACAGCTCGTCTCGTTTTCCCACACCTTCTTGTTTTCTTGGAGATGTACAGCTGTTGTGTCCTGGGTGTATAGATGGAGGTCGTAGAACTCCACCCTGCCCTCAGACACGTTCCAGCCGAACACGAGCTCAGTGGTGTTTTTGAAAATCAAATGGAGACCTTTCACAGCCGCTGGGACTGGTGACGGGAACAAAAAAATATTGTTAAAAAAAAGTCCAAAAAATCATGTGACTTCTCTTACTTCTGAGTTAAACCTGAAATGAAGCTGAAAATCTTACGTGTTTGGCCTTTTTCAATGACGGTCTTGCTGTAAGAAGTGTCGCTGATGGTCTTAAGGTGCACTGTGTAGATTTCTCCCGGGACCAGATCTTCAAACAGGTGATGTGTGACGCCTGCAGGCAGTGAAACTTTGGTAACCAGGACTTCATTTTCATCTAAAAGCTGGACGCTGTAGCCATCGTACACACCCACTGGCGCATCCCAGTTAACAGACAGGCTGTGTGTGGTGTGCTCTCGGCCGACCTGGAGCCCCTTCACATGTGGAGGAACTGATAAACCATAGACAAATGCAAGTGATAATCATGTTTCATTTTGGGATGTTTTTTATAAGTGGTCAGAAACTTGTAAATAACTCATGAAAGAATAAAGTTACGTTAAAACCAAGCACACCATTGTTTTTCTTGTGAAATTCCCAATAAGTTTGATGTGTCACATGACCCTCTTCCTATTGAAAAAACAAAAGTTGGATCCAAGATGGCCGACTTCCAAATGGCCACCATGGTCACCACCCATCTTGAAAAGTTTGCCCCCTCACATATACTAATGTGCCACAAACAGGACGTTAATATCACCAACCATTCCCATTTTATTAAGGTGTATCCATATAAATGGCCCACCCTGTACACTAGTCATTAGTCTGGTGTATGCTTTGGCATGCTATTATTTAATATACTTAGCATACTTTTTTTTCCCACTTGGGATTACATGATTAATTTCGCTCGGGCCAACCATTATTTCGTTTAAGTTCTTATTAGGGCAGACACTTAGCCTTACATAAAGAGTTTACACAGATATAAAACTTAATCCAGAGAGAAAAAAATAAACATCAAAATTACTTTTGTTCACATGGTGAGACATTTGACCTGCTGCTGTGGATCCAGCCATGAGTGCATTGTCTATACCGATTGTCCTGTGCAGTAATAACTGCACAGAGGGCCTGGAGCCTCATGATCTCAGGATACACGGGGCAAAAGGTCCCACCCATTTCAGGGCACAGATACGCGCAGTAATAAACTACATAGCACACCACTAACGCCTACACCACATATCTTTGGACTGTTGAGGGAAACTGGAGTACCTGGAGGAAACCCACCAAGCTCAGACAGGACATCCAAACTACAAACATAAAGACCAGAGATTTGAACCCACAACCCAGGAGGTGCAATGCAACAGAAAAGACCCGATTGTTAAGGAGTTGAATATCGGAGCATCCACATGTTTATTTTTAAACATTCTAGCTGAAAGCTTACCCATATTCACCTTCACTAGTTATAGAATAAAAATAAATATTAGATCATATTAGATTTGAAGGTGCTTATGCTGATCATGTGACTTTATCAGTGATCAATTCTAAATTTAATGACAATAAACAATTGATCCTACAAATAATAAATGCATAGCTATTAACACACTGGTTAATTAATAAATTATTACTGAAAAGGTTAAACTTTGAAAATAAAAATAATAATAAAAAACTAATACAAATAGTGTTTATTAATACCGCAAATAATTGAAAGTGAGTATGCTTAGCCTTTTAGTTGTTGTTGTTAGTCTTTTGGCAGCTCCCGTCAAGGAGTCAACATGTTTTATGACAGATGCCCTTGCTGATGCAACCTCCCATTTTATCCAGGCTTGCGACCGGCTCTGCATCCGGTGGCTGAGGTTTGGGCATATTGGGTGGAAATTGACTCCGGGCCTTCGGCATATTAGGCAAGAGAGCTATCACTGAGCCACCGATCATACCAAGCACTACTTACTACTTTATTAATGGGATATTAATGTATAGATTTTAGTAATTGGTAAGATTTAATGCATGTAGAAGTTCATCATTTCAGAAGCAATCGGCCAAAACATGGTATCAGTGCTAAAAAGTGTCTCACCTACAGTAGGTGAATAAAAAAGTGAATTACCAGATAGGATCATATTACACCATTTCTCATAATACTTTAAACTCCTGATACACATTTTTTGTAAATACAGGTGAAACTCGAAAAATTTGAATATTGGACAAACGTTAATTTATTTCAGTGATGCCCCATAAAAGGTGAAACTAATATATGAGAGACTCATTACATGCAGCACAAGATAGTTCAAGCCGTGAGTTGTCATAATTGAGATGATTATAGCGTAGAGCTCATGAAAACCCCAAATCACCAAAAACTTGAATATTACATGCTATCAATAAAACAAGGATTGTACATAGAACAATATCGGACCTCTGAAAAGTATAAGTATGCGTATGTACTCAGTACTGGGTTTGGGCCCCTTTTGCAGCAATTACTGCCTCAATGCGGCGTGACATGGAAGCTATCAGCCTGTGGCACTGCTGAGGTGTTATGGCAATGCCCCATACGGTAGATTCTCTATGGGGTTCAGGTCAGGCGAGTTTGCTGGCCAATCAAGCACAGTAATCCCACGGTCATTGAACCAGGTTTTGGTGCTTTTGGCAGTGTGGGCAGGTGCCAAGTCCTGCTGGAAAATTAAGTCAGAAACTTAATGAAGCACAGTGGACCAACACCAGCGGATGACATGGCTCCACAAATCAACACAGACTGTGGAAACTTCACACTGGACTTCAAGCATCTTGCGGCATGTGCCTCTCCATTCTTCCTCCAGACTCTGGATCCTTGATTTCCAAATGAGATGCAAAAGTTGCTTTCATCAGATAAGAGGACTTTGGACCACTGAGCCACAGACCAGTTCTTTTTTTCTTTAGCCCAGGTAAGACGAAGCGTATCATTGTTTGTCGTTCAGGAGGAGCTTGACAAGAGGAATACGACATTTGAAGCCCAAATCCAGGATCCGTCTGTGTGTGGTGGCTCTTGATGCACTGAATCCAGCCTCAGTCCACTCCTTGTGAAAGTCCCCAACACTTTTGAATGGCCTTTTCCTGACAATCCTCTCCAGGCTGGTGTCATCCGTGCTGCTTGTGCACCTTTTTATTATGACAAATAACAGCTTGATCTTGCTTTGCATGTAATGAGTCTATCTCATATATATTACTTTCACCTTTTAAGTTGCATTACTGAAATAAATGAACTTTTGCACAATAAAAATTCCATTTTGTCTGCTGCAATTATAAAAAGATTTTTTTCTTCACATTTACAATAAAGCATTTTTTCACCTTACACTAGTTTGAGATCCTTCCAAATAAATTTAAAAGAAATAATTTTACAAGTAATTACTATGCCAGTTAACAACTTGCGTGTTTTTAACTTATGTGTTAAACAGCATCTGGCTGCCATTGTAGAGAGTCACGCTGTACTGCTCCCAGTGACCTACAGGGGGCAGCCAGCTAAACACCATCTCACCTGACTCAGCAGGTTTCTCCTTCTTCAGCTGAGAGACTTCGCCTGGAGCTGAGGGTAACACAGAGAGACACACACAGTGAGATGTGCAGACGTCTATAAGCAATGCATAAACGATTTCCGTACAAGAGTGGACACCTCTTTCGTCTCTAAGGTGATTAACGCTGATAACATAATGGAAACACGACGTGTTTTATTTCTGTTAATGTGTCAGTTCCCTTTCAAAACCCAAACAGGACAAAGATTTTTGGGTGGAGCGACCAAACCTTGGGAAATTATGCGTTTAAATCCTGACAGTATCAAAGTCATCCATGGGCAGGAGTTTTATTGGGTGACCACATGCTTCCTGTCCCTGCTTCTTCCTGTCAATCACAAGGCGATTGTAGAATCTGATGCCACCTACTGGGCTGGAGATTTTTTAAAAATTCAATCCAAAAATATTGAGCAAAAATTTCACATTTTTAAATGTTTAGTTCAACTTTATTCATCACACATACAATACTGCACAGTGAAATTCTTTATTCTTCACTTATCACAATTTTTTTTTGTTAGTAGACTGGGGTCAGAGCGAAGGGTCAGGCATTATACAGCACCCCTAGTGCACACTGGGTAGAGGGCCTTAACCTGATGGAGCTGGTGCTTGAACCATTGACCTTCCAATCAGTAACTTATACATTCATAACTCATAGAAACACTGAGCCACAACAGCTGCATGCCTTCCCTGTCACAGTTAAGGTTGCTGATTAGTAACATTGCTCTGTACCCAAGCACACTTGTCTATTTGCGCTCTGCGATACAGCAGGTGGCAGTATGTGTCTATTTGGTTAAAGAAGTTGACCTTTGCACTATGCCTGATATTATTAATATTTTTGAGAAAATGTCAGAAGCCCTCTTGTCTGAGCTCTCTTCTCCCTTTTACCAGATCCCATGCATGGCGATATCGGAGGAGACATGCGACATTTATGATGGCACTTCTGTGGCTCTAACCGTGCTGTCTGAGTACACAGTACCATCCTCGAGACAACAGTTGGACATGAATGTTGATCGGATAGTGTTCACTCTTTAGAAACACACCAGGCTTTGGTGTCAATCGTATGCTGATCTGTGCCTGATTCGCTAAAATGAAAGCATTCAAGAGATCTGTGTAGGTTGGCATCTTTTTACACCGTTAAAGTATGATTGACATGGTGCAGGGGGTGATATAACACATAAGGAGTGAATGCCAAGCTTCACTCCTTATGTGTTAGGAAGCAGGAAAAAGATACAGAGTGTCCACTGAACTATCTGACACATTGTGTAAAAGGTCTCACACACACACACACACACACACACACACACACACACACACACACACACACACACACACACACACACACACACACACACACACACACACACTCACACACTCAATCACACACATACATAAAAGCAAAGAATGAAGGTAGCACAGAAGTTTCATCTCCCTTAATACCTCTTGTAAGAGCTATGAGATGAGTTTCACAGCTTTGCCATGATGTACCTGTTTGTTCCTGCAGCCACACAGTGTTTTGCCTCCCTGCTGCCTCGGTGACGATGCTCACGTTGTAGACGCGACCAGGAGTCAGGCCGTCTATCGTGTATGATGTTGTAGTGTTGTCCAACGTGGCGATCAAGGTGGAACCAATATTCTGATCGCTGTCTCTGAGCAGAATTCGAAATTGCTCTGCTCTCCCTGGGCCGGGCTTCCAGGACATACTCAGGCTTTCAACGTGTCTAACCACCTGAATACTCTGCACCGCTGAAGGTCCTGGAAGACAAATACAGAATCAGAAACTACACTAATCTAAGCATTTCCAAGCTCACTTTTATTCATGGGTAGCTCAGTGGTTAAGGCATTGTACTACAGTATAGAAGGTGCCACAGTACCTAGGTTGAGCAAGGCCCTCAACAGCTCAGATGTATACTGTAATGAGATAAAAATGTATATACGGGTGTCTCCAAAATGGCGAAATGTAAATTTCACTAGATTATAAGACAATGCTGAAGGCTCTTCTACAGCAGAGGTACATTTTGGTCTTGCTTTCCTTGGATGGCCTTCATAAGAGCCAGTTTCATCATGGTGCAATGCACTTGCAAGAACTGTTCAGAACAGCTGACCTTCATGTCATAAAGCAAAAACCGACTGTTGTTATTGTTAGTCTTTAGGCAGCTCCCTTTGAAGAGTTGCCACAGCGGGAGCAAAACTACGCTTGGGACTGGCGCTACATCCAGTGGCTTGGGTTCGGGCATTGACTGGGAATCGAACCTGGGCCTTCAGGCGAGAGACCTACAGTACCACTGTAGATCTAAACAACTGTCTGTTGTTGTTGTTACTTAATTACCTAATGCCATATGCGTTCTAATTAAATATTCTGGTAAATCACTGTTGTTTAGTATTGTTTTACCGCAATTTTTTCAAATTTTTATCAACAGCATGTTCCCCAGTGCTCCAGCGGTAAACACGCATTGCTTTTGGCATAGCGACCGGATTTCAAGTCCCACTCACACCATCAGGTTGCTATTCATTTGTTCTTGACGTTTTTTTGTGCAACATTGTATTAGGGGCTTTTGTTCAACTATTTTATTGTCATATAGTCAACGTCGTTCCAACTTCATTTAATCAAAGTCATACATTTAAGTACAACCTACAGTAATACAATTATTGTCCCAAGCTCTGTAACTTAATTTACCTCACAGCAACATTTAACTTCAAAACACAGCAACCTCAAAACATTCCTGCTGGGTATTAAAAATTTGAGATGCTTTAAACAAAACCATGTTTTCATCTGTTTATCATCAGATCTATTACCAGGTTATGTATACTATCTGTGATTTCTTTAAGATGTGGGTGTGGTGACTCAGGCGCCTAAGGCTTTAGGTTGTTGATTTTCAGATCTGAGGATTCGGGGTTCGAGCCCCACCGTCAGTGGGTTGCCACATTTGAGAGACTTTAATGTTAACATTTGTTAAATGCTAATGTTTGAGATATAAAACTGTGTAAGTTATTTCCTCTAACCAGTTTGTCATGCATTTTATGTTTATAATGCAAGTAAATTTAAGCGTTTTAGAATTGTGATTAATCATGATTAATCTCAGACTATGACTGCGATTAACTAGATTCAATTGTTTTATTAATTGACATCACTACATAATACATTTTTTTTAAACAAGTATAAACAAGTTTTTACTTGTTGTGTGAGATAACTGTCTTTTTTTTTCTTTTTTTTTACGTTACTGTATTTTTTCCTGCAGAGCATAAATAATTCCTTGCTATTTAAGGAAGCCAAACATGTAAGCAGATGAGCAGCTCTTCCTGAAAGCAGGGTTCATCAGGTGCACACGGCTTCCCGACGTTCATTGTGAACGCGGGCAAAAGCTGCAAAAGGTTTTTATTTATTGATTTTATCATTTTTTTTATTTTATGTAAAAATTAAATTTAATAACGAATGATGCATGAACATGGATTGTGGTAGAATGTAAGTATATATTATAACAACACCAAAGAAAGCTCAAATAAATTATAACAATGATTCCTGTAAACGTTCATTAGTCGATCGGCCACTGAAGTTGAGATGGACGTTTCTGATTGTTCTTGTACATTCTTAGGCTTGAAAGTGCACCGATAAACTTTTGTGGTTTTATTTTTTTAGCCTTTGGGTGTTGCACCTTTTAATGTACAAATATCAGAGGGGTTTAGGTGATGGCATCAGCGCGAGGGTCAAGAGCAAAGCTGTGCTGCTGGACCCGATTAAGCCTCCAATCAAAACAGAACGCAGTCCCCCCGCCTCCCCATTTCCAGAACAATGAGTTCTTTGCATGCAACTGCTGTTCTGAAGCCAAGCCAAACATCAGACACAATGTCACCTATGCACACACACACACACACAGGGGTCTTTATACGCATAAACCTTTGAAATATTCATTACGAAATAAAAGTGATCCTAATGTCTGTTCAAATGTAGATTGTACAGAAAAAGCTTGGTAAAAAGTTAAAAAGTTAAATATTATAACATAAATATAACATATACATGCTACATATTTAAAAATGTTCTTTAACTTCAGATCTAGTATATTGTACCTTTCCTGAATAATATATATTTCAAAACGAACCAACCTCATTAATTATTGGTTGTATAGTTTATCACGCTAAAGCAACAACAAATCTTAATGCAAATTTGACTGCATGCATGAAAATACTGTATGGATTTATCTAGGGTTTTTTTTTGTATAAACTTTATATCACTAATTTATGTCTTATTTCTGCTTTTGAAGTGTTTCAAACAAAAACCCTAAATTTCACACCATCAAATGTTTTTTTATGTTTTCTGTTAAACTTTTAATATATACAGTACAGACCAAAAGTTTGGACACACCTTCTCATTCAGCGAGTTTTCTTTATTGTGTTCTTTATTGTGTTCTTCAGCCCAAACGCGTCTCTTCTGCTTGTTGCCTGTCCTTAGCAGTGGTTTCCTAGCAGATCTTCTAGCATGAAGGCCTGATTCACACAGTCTCCTCTTAACAGTTGTTCTAGAGATGTGTCTGCTGCTAGAACTCTGTGTGGCATTGACCTGCTCTCTGATCTGAGCTGCTGTTAACCTGCGATTTCTGAGGCTGGTGACTCGGATGAACTTCTCCTCCGCAGCAGAGGCGACTCTCGGTCTTCCTTTCCTGGGACGGTCCGCATGTGAGCCAGTTTCTTGATGGTTTTTGTGACTGCACTTGGGGACACTTTCAAAGTTTTCCCAATTTTTCGGACTGACTGACCTTCGTTTCTTAAAGTAATAATGGCCGCTCGTTTTTCTTTACTTAGCTGCTTTTTTCTTGCCATATTCAACACACAAATTCAACCTCTTTGAATGAGAAGGTGTGTCTAGACCTTTGGTCTGTACTATATATATATATATACAGTTTAGAGGTGTATGTGCTTATGTACTGAGACATAAAACTTATAAACTGCATCAAACAGAATTACTGTAAGGTCTTTTTGTTTTTGTTTATTATTGGTTTTGATGTTGTCACTACACATCAAAAAGTATACAATTTACAATCATAATAAAATAGTCTATTATTGTCTGTATCCTGTACATGTTCATCCAGATCCAGCAATAAGTCCTTAGAACCACATTTGCATTTCGTCAAACAGCCTGGATTTAGTGATTTACAATGTGTAAATCTTTCTGAGATCTTACTGGGAAATCACATAGACATATCATTTATACAGTATAGTTACCAAAAAAAAGAGAAATTACTAACTATAAAATAAAATAGCTATAACATTAAAAGAGTTGCATTTTGTTTGAAATTGATCTAAACACCACAAATGGTAGGTGAGGCACAACAAATAATGCACCTAAGAACATGCAGTATATGTTTGGACTGCCTGCTTCATGTCATCATCACTGCTGAAACACTTGCCTCTCTGTAACTCCTTCTTTCCTTTAATGAAAAAAAGAACGGCCTGGTTTGATCATCAAAGGCATTTTGCTGTTGCAGAACAAGGCACAACCTCATTCTGCCCACCGCACCACTTGCACGTTAGAGGAACTCGGCAATACGTTACAGGAACTGTGTTTGGAAGTTATTGCCACATTCCTGTATAAACCTGACCTCACTCCAAGCCATTTCCACATACAGTATTTAGGCCTTAAAGGAGTTCATGGGAGGCTGAGGTTGCAGACATGAAGTATACAGTCTAATCATGGTTCTAGCGTGCTGAGAAAACTTTATAACCTTTATGGTATTCAAGCGCTAGTGAAACACTGTGTGTATATCACACATCACACATGGGGCAGGCAAAGAGGTCAAGGTTGTTGACCCAGCTTCAAAACTCCAGAGATCCTGGACAAACAACTCTGATCCACTGGCCACACAACCCACAGCACCTAAGAGATCCTCACCAACATCCAGTACAGACACCACAGCACAGCCCCAGAGGCCAAAGCTACTGTAAATGTACACAAGCCTATGCTGTATATACTGTACTGAGCATCCTGCAGAACCGGTCACCTGCTTCTTTTTCATGCAGCAAACCCCAGAAGGTTTTTTATTTGTTCGTTTTTTTTTTTTTTTCTGAAACGTGGTGTCTTACATAATATGCTGCTTTCTTTTCTGCCCTACAGATATTTTTCTGTAACATTAATATTTTTGCTGGAATATTAATGTTTGCAAATCCGAAATGGTTTTTGGACTGATTAATAATGATGCCATAAAATTAACATGTATAACAAAGTTGGTACTAAAAAAAAGACGTCTTAGGGTCCTTAAGAAGGTATATTGTTGTCATCGTCTATAACTCTTTATCCTGACAGGGTTGTGGGGGGCCTGGAGCCTATAGGGGAGACTCAGGGCGCAAGGCAAGGTGCCAATCCATCGCAGGGGACACACATACTGTATACACACACAAACTAGTCTAATCTGCATGTCTTTGGACTGCGGAAGTAATCCGGAGTAGGTGAAATTCTCATATATTCTAGATTCATTACGTGTAAAGTGAAATATTTCAAACTTTTTTTTTTTTCCTTTTAATAAAAAAAAAAAAAATCTAAAATCCAGTATCTCAAAATATTAAATTAGTCCATTTTGGCAGAAATGCCAAACTCCAGAAAAGTATGTTCAGGTCAGGAGGATTGTCTGGCCCATCAAGAACAGTAATATCATGCTCAGCAAACTAGTCTCTGGTTCAGGATTGGTTTAATAGCAGGAATGCAACTTTTGTAGCTAATTTTCCTGCACGTCCCTCTGTGCGTGGCGGCTTTAGATGCACTCACTCCACTCCTTATAAAGCTCTCCCAAGATCTTGAACTGGCTTTGCTTGGAAATGTCCTTAAAGCCTCTGACATCCCTCTTGCTTGTGTATATTTTCTCACCACATGTTTCCCTTTCCTTTTCCTGTGAAGGGTGTCAATGATCTTCTGCACAACTGTCAAGTCAGCAGTCTTTTGTGAGATACTCTGTATTTATACTGTATGAATAGTAATTTACTTAAATGCAAAATGTAATATTCACATTTTTTGAGATACTGGATTTTGAATTTTCGTGAGCGGTAAGCTAGAATCATCAAAACTAAACAACAAACAAACAAACAACCGGGGGAAAAAAATGCTTGAAATATGTCAAGTGTCATGAATCTGGAATATATGAGAGTTAGGTCTCCTTTTGGAGGTGCACTATAACCTTTTATGTCTGAAATGTGTATGGTAATAACATTTTACAGAAATGATCAGTTTCTAACAAAATATAGCAATAGTTTTTTTTTATTTATTTTAATTCTGTCATAAACCGTATTTTTATATATTTATTTATGTGTGTACATATGCAAACATATATATATGATATATGAAACTTTTTTGATTTAGCACGGAATATGTTGGTAAAGATAAACGAGAAACAGAACAAGTCACACAAACCACAGAAACTACAGTACATCACTTACTTCTAGCCAGGGAAACGTTGTATTGATCTGTCTGTGATGTAATCGTCAGGTGGTACCATGTTCCTGGTTCCAAATACACATGTTTACATTTGGTCATTTCTTGATCTTGATCACAGCGTGTCGAGCTCTCGGATCTTTCTGCAACATTTACTCCAAATTGACATTTCACATCTAAGGTGTTCAATGCGAAGTCAATAGAATCAGTGAGGTCGCTAACGCTACATTGCTGAGTGTCCGTCAGCAACACACCCTGAATCAGTACATGAAAAAAGGAATCAAATACTTGAAATCATCATCATTAACATGATTTCAGTTATAATTTGTGCAGAACTTTTAACATTGGACATTTCTGTAAAGCAGGTTTTTAGAAATAACATTTTTCTGGAAAAAACATATAAAACTATGGCTTAATCATCATGTTCAATTCAATATACTGTAACTCAATTTTATTTGTATTGACATTGTTGCATATTATAGAAAGGCTGTATATAAATGTACAATTTAAACAATGTACAAATTTATGACTTGATCAGCATCATTAACATCATCTTTACTCTAATGAGTTACATTTATTGGTTCATATAGCATTTTAAACAATCAACATCATCAGCATCCTCAACATCATCAGCAATATTATTGTCATTTTTAACAGTGGACACAAATGATCTCTACATAAATAAAAAGTCTGGATATAAATGTACAATTTAAACAATGTATAAATTTATAGCTTGATTATTCTCATTATCATCATCTTTACTTAAATTAAATTCATTTGTCCGTATAGCAATTTTGAACAATGACCATTGTCGCAAAGCAGTTTTACAGATTTTTTTAAAAATCATACATTTTTTGCTTCATCATCATCATCATCATCATCATTCCAATATGCAATTTGAGAAGGTTGTTAGTTGTATTAAGTAGGAAGAATTCAAATGTGTAATAACCATTTTGCAATTCTTCTTAGTGACATTTCTGGTATAACTTTTGTTTTGAATAAAATGTGCTTCCATACAATAATTCAAACTTATTGCATAATCTAAATCCAGACTTAATGCTTAAGTTTTGTTTCAGATTGTTAGGGTTAGACATTTAACAATTTAAAAAACAAAATTTTGTTTTATAGGTGAATTTCTTTTCTTTTTTATTGTTGTAATTTCCAAATTTTGTGTCATTTTCTCTTTTTTATTTGTAGCCCAATTACATTATATTGCATAATTCCAAGTACAACACTATCTGAAAAGGATTTTATATTGGATTTTACTCACCATTACTCCGCATGCCACCCAGATGGCTACAGAAACAGCTTCAGGCCTCAGCATTTTCGATTTATCAGGTTAGTAGATGATTTCTCAGATGAGATTAGAGGATGTCTCTGGATACCTCTTTTCTAACATCCAAAACTTCTTTCAGAACCACATGTCTTTCACATAAATCCAGGACTAAGATTTTTTATTTCTGCCTGTTTTTAGATCTCTGACAAGTGTTAAGCTACGAGCTGCTATTGTTGTTCGAACCCTTTTAGGCAGCCCACCCCTTTTCCTTCCTGTATACCCCACCGAGCAGTCGGACTGTTAACGCCACACTGATTTTTACACCATATACACACTCGGGTTAAAGCAGTTCCATGGCCAGTTCACTTCACTTCCTTCTATTATATACCAGTAAATGTTTTGTTGATACAGTTTAAAGGACTTTCCTTTTTCCCCTAATGACTTTTTGTTTTTCTACATTGAAAAATTCTGGTGATACAAGCAAGGCTCTAGAAAGATATCCCAGGTTTTAGTCCTTTAGTGCCAAGATAAGAAACATATTGTCACTAAATGATGCAGAAAAACTAGTTCATGCTTTTATCACCTCTAGGTTGGACTATTGTAACACCTTACTGTCTGGTTGTTCAACTAGGTGTATAAACAAGCTTCAGTTAGTACAGAATGCAGCAGCGAGAGTCCTCACTAGAACCAGAAGATACGAGCACATCACCCCTATCTTATCTACACTGCATTGGCTCCCTGTGAAATTTCGCATCGATTTTAAGATACTACTTTTGACATTTAAAGCACTAAATGGTCTCGCGCAGTATCTGAGTGAACTGTTAGTGTCTTACGATCCGCCACGCCTACTTCGATCAAAGGATGCAGGCTGCCTGTCAGTACCACGTATTATTAAAACTACAGCAGGGGGCAGAGCTTTTTCTTACAAAGCCCCAAAGTTATGGAATAGTCTTCCTGTTAATGTTCGGGACTCAGACACAGTCTCAGTGTTTAAGTCTAGGCTAAAAACTTATTTATTTAGCCAAGCATTTTTGTAAATAGATGAGCCTTAGGTAAAGGAGCAGATCTGGGGGACTCATGGACGTAGAGTATTCTGGTGAACTGCTATGTTTAGATGCTGTCCTCCCCACTCTCATTGTTCACTCAGGTTTGTTGACGGTGAGGTGATTGGTTGCTTTACATCTCAGGGAGCCCTCATGTTTGTTTTTCCTTCTGGCTCTCCCTTTTAGTTATGCTGTTATAGTTAGTCCTGCCGGAGTCCCTGCTTGCACTTTGCACTAATATACATTCACCTTATACATGTTGACTGTGACCATACCTAACTGCCATCTCTCCTTATTTTCTGTTCTCTCCTTTTCTGCTCCCTCTCTCTCCCTCTCTCCTTTCCCTCTCTCTGTCTCTCTGTCGAGCTATACATGTTCGCTCCTGAGTTGCCAGTGATCCAGACCCCTCTGCCCTCTGAAGCCGTCTAACCCGTCCTGGAGTCCTGCTTCTGGTTGGAGATCCCGTCACATGGATGCCCCGTGTGGTCTGCCTGGATGCGCTTGGTGGCTGGGGATGGTTTCCATGAAGACTGTCCTATCACCGATTGATGCTCTGGGGACCTGTGACTTCAGTTGTTCGATAGCTCAGGACTGGAATCTCCTACAGTCTACCTGAGCCTCCGGGAACAAACTGGACTCCTTTTAATTTAAATTTTAACACATCTCCTGTTACACTGAACTTCAAGTACACATTATTATGCTGATCATTCTCTGCTATCCATTTTCACCCAGATGAGGACGGGTTCCCTGTTGAGTCTGGTTCCTCTCAAAGTTTCTTCCTATTACCATCTCAGGGAGTTTTTCCTTGCCACCGTCGCCCTCGGCTTGCTCATCAGGGACAATCTGATCATTTTGATTCATACACATTGCATACAAACGTACTTCTTTTTATTGTGTAAAGCTGCTTTGCGACAATGTCAATTGTTAATGCAATTATCTAATCAACCAATCACATGGCAGTTGCTTCACTGCATTTAGGGGTATGGTCCTGGTCAAGACAATCTCCTGAACTCCAAACTGAATTTCAGAATGGGAAAGAAAGGTGGTTTAACCACCGGGTTCCACTCATCTCCACTACAAATAGGAAAAAGAGGCTACAATTTGCACGAGCTCACCAAAATTGGACAGTTGAAGACTGAACAAAAATGTTGCCTGGTCTGATGAGTCTCGATTTCTGTTGAGACATTCAAATGGTAGAGTCAGAATTTGGCGTAAACAGAATGAGAACATGGATCCATCATGCCTTGTTACCACTGTGCAGGCTGGTGGTGGTGGTGGTGTAATGGTGTGGGGGATTTTTTCTTGGCACACTTTAGGCCCCTTAGTGCCAATTGGGCATCGTTTAAATGCCACGGCCTACCTGAGCATTGTTTCTGACCATGTCCATCCCTTTATGACCACCATGTACCCATCCTCTGATGGCTACTTCCAGCAGGATAATGCACCATGTCACAAAGCTCAAATCATTTCAAATTGGTTTCTTGAACATGACAATGAGTTCACTGTACTAAAATGGCCCCCACAGTCACCAGATCTCAACCCAATTGAGCATCTTTGGGATGTGGTGGAATGGGAGCTTCGTGCCCTGGATGTGCATCCCACAAATCTCCATCAACTGCAAGATGCTATCCTATCAATATGGGCCAACATTTTTAAATGTTTCTAGATGCCCCAACTGGAGTCCTGTGTGAATGCAGTGCACAAGGTTGTGATGATGCAGGGATGCAGGCCTGTAATCTGTGAAGAGCGTGCTAGTGAGATGTAGCTTCTTCATCAGACTCTCCCACATACCATCTCTTTGCACAAAACAGACTGTAACCGCTCGTCTATATTGACATCATTAGTTTTAGCATTAGCGGTTTTACCAACCATCTTGTTCATAAGCTACAAAACAGCAGAAAAACACACACAAAAAAATTCCCAGTACAGGCCACCAGTATTACACATTTCCACCAAACTATAATCTCCCACTGCCCTGCCCATGGAGAATCTTATAGACTGGGACAATTGGGAGGTTACTGAAGTTAATGGCTGTATGGAAGGCCAAACAGGATGCTTATCCAATGCCACTGATTCACAACATCATTAATCCCTGGTTCAGCACTTGGGATCTGCAATCCGGTTACTGGCAGGTGGCGATGGAGAGTCGTAAAAAGACTGCCTTCATCACCACCAAAGGCCTCTATCAGTTCCGGTCCATGCCATATGGTCTCTGAGATGCCGCTGCCACTTTCCAGAGGCTCATGGAGAAAGTTTTGGCTGACCTGAGAGGAAAATGTTTAGTTCACATTGACAACAACATCATTTACTCAGACAATGGAGCAGCACACGTGGTGCTACGAAGACTCACCCAAGTTTCTGTGACACATCATCTCTGAAGAAGGGGTGCAGATAGACCCGGAGAAGACACAGGGCATGGCAGAATATCCTCTATTTCAAGATTTCAAAGCCCTGCAACGTTTCATGGGTCTTGCTGGCTGGTACCACAAGTTCATTCTATGTTTTGCTGACATCACTGCCCCACTGAACAATCTTAAGAAAAAAGGAGTAAAATGGGAGTTGAGACTGACCACTGCCAAACCAGCATAGATGCTATAAAGCAAGCCCCTCAAAACCCACCTATACTTGTTTAACCAGATCTCAACCAACCTTTTCAGTTACAGTACATATGGATGCCAGTAATGTGGGCCTGGGAGCCATCCTTACTCACCGAGGGTGAACATGCGGCAGCATACGCCTTCTGAACCATAAGAGGAGCGGATCTAAATTATTCTACCAATTATTCTAAAAAGAGTGTTTGGCTGTCTGGGCCATTGAAAAATGGAGACATTATCTGGAAGGCAGGCAGTTCAACGTCTTCACGGATGGACCATGCTACTCTGTCTTGGGCCTTTAATTGTCCTAAAACCAGCTCACGAATCACCCAATGGATGCTGATGCTGTAACAGTTCATCTTCCTGGTTTATCACCAAAAAAGTTGTCTCAATCTGGACCCTGATGCCCTGAACCGCACACATTCAACTCTGAAAGTTGGTATTGCACCCTGTTCAGTCGTTTCCACCACCAAGTTTTCCTCCAACATACCCACTGACTGGTATGAAATAAGGACAGTATGGTAGCTTGACTGCCCCCAGGAGGCCATCCGAAGAGGGCACAAGAGCAAAAGATCTCCTTTGAACACCACACTTCCAGGGGGTGTTATATCGTAGGGTTCCCGGGAAGCAAGGAGAAAAATTTCAACTAGTGGTCCCCGAATCACTAATACAGAGCTTTTTGCATTACTTTCATGACAACCCCTACTGGGTGGACACCTGGGGAGGCTAAAAATCCTGCTGAGGTTACTAGATGTTGCCTGGTGGCCCTCCATTTGCAAGGACGTCTGGCTATACGTCAAGACCTGTAGTGTCTGCCAAAGGTATAAGCCTGAGAACACCAACCCTGGTGAGCTGTTACAGAGCATGGGAGTCCCAGAACCAGGACACACACGTCCCAACTACTGGCTGAGCTTTGCAATACCTGGGGCAGCATCCAGAAGCTAACCTCCAGCTACCATCCACAAACCAACTTAATTAAACGAATAAACCTTAGGAAACATTAGACATTATAAACGATAGCATTCTACATCAAACATCATCATCAGTACTGGAATCAGTGGTTATCTGAGTTCCGCTATGCAAATTAACTCCGCCCAAAAAGAAACCACTGGAAAAACACCAGTAGAGCTCACGCTAGGCCGACAACTCAAAGGACCACTGGAACGGCTATTTAACTAACTACCCACTCCTGATACACCCTACTTAAAACATAGAGTGAAGAAACAGAAAGCCAAACAAGCCAGATACTATATATACCTGAAGGAAAGATGCACACTTTCAACTAGGCTAACTGGTTTAGATAAAGACTCACCCACTCTCCTCCGCGCCCCAAAAATTCTCTGCCAAGCTAGCCCAAGTGGAAGGGACCAGCCGAAATAAAAAACAAAAAAGGGCCAATAAATTACACTGTATTTTGGGACAAACCACAGAAAACTGACACAGTGGTTTAAAGTTTGCTTTTCTGTAGAGCAACAAAAAAATATATATATATATATCAGAGGTACGGTAATTACAATTCCTTATGTAATATCATACTGGAATAGTATTGTAGAGAATTTACCCTGGGAAGATATGGTCGTTGTCTCAAAAGTATCTTTTAACAAACAAAGAAATAACATATAAATTCATTCATAAATGTTATCTGTCCAAGCCTTTTTCTTTTTTTTTTTTTTAGGAAATATAAGTTTCTGCATTGAAGTGAATTGTTCTTTTTGCAGATCTCATACTTCACTTGTTTTGGCAGTTAAACACAGAGACTTTTTGGTCAGAACTCTTAAGATTTACTAATTTACTAATAGATTGTTTTTAGCATCAGTCATAGACAGTGTCAATTATGCACAATGTGTAACTTTAGCCATGGACGGTGTTAAGCTTCTGACCAGCGGAAACTGCTGCTCTCTGGGTGATTCTGGTCAGCACATTGACAACACAAGCCTCTGGAACGCCAAGTGTCATTTGGAATTCATTTGCATGACAGAGAGACTTCCAATGATTTACATAGCCTGATTTAAGATAAAGACAAATATTAGTATTAATTATCGTGCTTTTTAACAGAGATATAAAGGTGAAAACAGATCATGTATACATATTTTCGGTTAAAGAAACATGAAATGCAACCTTCCATAATCCTTAGAAACTAAACAATAAAAATCACAAAGGCAGAAACTCTGGGACCCATGACAGTCACAAAACAATAAAACCCTCAATATCTCATCATATCACTGAAGTGTAGTTAAACAAGGATCGGACGGCTATGATTTACGTCTTAAAAGCAGTGGCACAGGACAGGATTACTCTCCTCATAACCCAGACAGCTCCCAGGCTGGAGGTTTAGTCCGTAAATATTTCTTCTGGACTCACTTTATCACCACATTATCTTTTTTTATGGGTTACCTTGAAAGCGATCATCTCTAAATCATTACTTGATGCTCAAGGTAGCAGACTTTGTTTTCTTTTTTTCCATGCTGCGGTTTATAGACTGCATTTAAATTCTTACTAAAAATGACAAACTTAATTTTAGTAGAAACTGTGTGCTTGCCCAAGTTCCTATAATCTTTGATACATTTGATTCAGTTTAAAAAGGACCTTTACATATATATATATATATATATATATATATATATATATATATATATATATATATATATATATATATATATATATATACTATATAATATATATATATAGCTCACACCTGCTCTCGGTTGGTAAAGTGGCTTTGTACAGGATGTCTTTTGCCATAAAAAGGTTCTGGATAGCTTCTTGGTCCTGTGTGTAAGTACAGTACCAATACTTTCAACCTACTGTAGTAATTAACATAATAGAAATGACATCATTATGTGACCTAAGCCACATTTTTTTTTTTTTTTTGCTGTGTATGTAGCAACCACCTGCAGTCAATATCAATCTTTCTGGTAAAGAGCTGATCATCATTCTCGGACACACAGTGGGACACCTAGGCCAAGATCCAAGCCAATCAGTGCCAGGTCTAGCTGGCATAGTTCACACTTTAAAACCTAATCAGGATTCATGCAGGACCGAACCTTAGGTGCCATGGGGACTGCTGATTGAGCTGCAAATACATTAGAGCAGTTTATAGAGCAAGGGTTCAGACTTCAATTCTGTCAATAACCCCTAACCACTTTGCCTTGATTGACGTATCAGTCTGTAACTAAGCCCTAAATACCAGCGACATGTTGTTTCACTCAAAAAGGCTCAAGTCCAGAAGGTGGACTATCTACCCCTAGCTATTCATCCTTCATCCCAGTTTACTCACCATGTTCCTTCATGAGCCCTGCATGATTAGTCCTGATCTCATGTCCCTATGGTAGTAAATCAAGGCCACCCCTGCTGGTTACTGAAGTAAAATGGGTCTCTTGTACTACTGATCACTCCAGAACAGAGCGGTGGAGGCCAGTTCACCCCCATAATGATGATGTGGTTGAACCTTGCATTTCTGTTCAGTCATTCATATTTATGACTTTAAGCAGATGCTCCTATCCAGAGCATCCAAACAGGTCTGTTCCTGTGCAGCAGTTGTATATAATTTAATATCATTTGTGAATGGACATGTCTCCAAGCCTGTAGTACCTGAAGTCATAACACAACATGTTGCTGGTGTATTTCCCAGTGCCAACACTCCATCTAGTGGACAAGGGGAGAAAAAGCGCCTCACACAGATGGACTAGAATAAAGTTGCATGTAATGAGTAATTAATGCATCCCTGCATCATTTATTCTTCAGTTCTCCATCAGTAACAGCTTTACATGATAAAGGTGCAGGTGGATCCGGAACCGATCACAGGAACACTGAGAACGAAACAGGAATGCAGTGTCGCTATGAAGCAGGTCCTTTGCCAGGCTGCATTAAGTAACACAATAAAATCAAAACCTGCAGAGAAGGAAACGATTATCGTTTCACGTAAAGCTGTGTGAAAAAGTATTTGCCCCTTCCTCATTTTGGGGCATATCTGTCACAATTTTTATTACAAAAGATGATGCAGTTACTGTACAACTGATTGCCGGATATTCAATTCACTCACTCATCATCTATACGGCTTAATCCTGTATTCAGGGTCACAGGGGCCTGGAGCCTATCCCAGGAGACTTAGGGCACGAGGCAGGGTACACCCTGGACAAGGTGCCAATCCATCACAGGGGGCACACATGTACACACACACACACGTACACACACACACACACACACACACACACACACACACACACTACGGGCAATTTGGGAATGCAAATTAACCTAACCTACATGTCTTTGGACTGTGGGAGGAAACCCACCAAGCACAGGGAGAACATGCAAACTCCATGCCCACAGAGACGGGAATCGAGCCTGGCTGGGAATCGAACCCGGACCCTGGAGGTGCAAGGCCGACAGTGTTAACCACTACACCACCGTGCCGCCTATATTAATTCAGGATTCCCTAATAATAAAGAAAATCAGGAAGGGGAAAATATATTTTTTTCAGTATTGACCATCAACTCATCAATGATTAATAAATGTCCGGAAAGTGAGAACTGTGACGAAATGACGGTTTGGGATGTTAGTCGGTAGGATGGTAGTTGCTGTAAGTGCTTTGTATAAGAAATGAAATACAAAAGTCTTAGCTAAAACACACCATCAATCCTGTTGTTTAAAAGAACCACACATACGCCATGTCTGTAACCATAACTTTTATTAATATTATCGGGTTTCCGTTTGTTGAAAACAGCTGGTGAAGTGCCACAGTCTTCCTGTAATCGGTTCTCCTCCCTTCAGTCACAAGGCTATGCATGTCCTCGGTTCACTCAAAGTCCAAGGCCTCAGTTTCTCCTCCTCATCAGTGGTGTACAGGATGCCAGAGTATGGTCCCCCAGCCTAGCAGCTCCAGCAACATCCAGGTTTTTTTTGTTTTGTTTTGTTTTTTGTTTTTCTTCCCATCACATATTACATCCATGCTGACCTCTTAAAAATGAGGTACAACAGGACAGCTTGTTGTTGTTGTTTTACTTCTGATATGCACATACTTATGCTTCTTCACATGATTTCCAAAAAAGAAAAAAATACACTCTTATTACAAAATCGTAACAAAGCCTGGACAGTGTTTTCCATTGTTCATGCGTAAGGACGATTCTTGACCAATCTGAAAAGCCTGAATCGGAGACAGTGTTGCAGCGTTGCGAGGATTTCCTCTGGAAGTATTTCCACATGTAATAACCGGGCGAGGAACGTGAAAGGCAGTAGTCCTACTGAGTCGTGGAATACAAACTATAGACATTAAAATTTGCTTCATTTTTCCCTAAGGAAAGATCTAAATAATAAAATATGCACATAAACTGAACTTTTTTTTTTTTGTTTTTTGTTTTTTTCATTTTCAACCATTAACTTAGCAATCTCTTCTAGGCTTTTTTCTTTTTCGTTCAGTTTGATTGTTTTTGTGCAGGTCAATATGTATTCTCTCAAAGGACAGGAATTAAAAACAACATAAGGGACAAAGGACGAATATGTTGTGCAGCACATTGTCGGGGAGGTAGGAACCCAAATCTGAACAGCAGAGCTCCTGAGGTTTTTTTTTTTTGTTTGTTTGTTTTTTGAGATTGCAGCAGAATAAGATTTTAAATAAAAAATAAAAAATAAAAAAAGATAAGGATGCTAGAGCCACAGCTAGCACCTGTATTTTCAGTGAGTGTTGTGCCAAGTCAAGCCAATCTCCCCACAAACCCCTCACCCATCCCCCCCCCCCAACAATTAACCCCACCCCATCTGACCTGACCCCCCTCCCCCCTCCCACTCCCACTCCGGACTCTTTCAGAAAGCCTGCTGGGCCGGGTTGTAGTTGAACGTTGACGGGACGTGTGGCCGCTCTTCCAGTTTGTCATACTCTAGGTGGAATTCCTACGGTTAAAAGAAATCTAATTAGCGTTGCAGATTTATTAAATAAGATAATGTCTGGTATATGCATATGTGTGATGAGCGGACTGGAGCATGCAAAAGTAAATAATTAACCTATAATATTTATTATTTGCATTTTTACCTTGGCTACTTTTCTCCAGTTGTGACAGTCGAAGAAATAATACGTCCCCCTTTCGTAGGTGTTGGTCTTCATCGTAGGCTCCATTCCTGGAGCTCGTGTGATCCACACCCTCTCCTCTTTATGATACCTCCAGTCCCGATTGAAACTGTGGACAGATCGAGTTCAGATTTTAAAAGCGCTATCCAAAACTCCACCCTTCTCAAAATAAACATACAGTAAAATACCCCGACGTGCGACCTATGGAATAAAGAGCAACTTTTCTCCTACAATTCTAACAATTATATTCTGAGTATACCTAGTGTATCTAATTACTGACAGATTTTTTTTTAAATCAATAATCGATTAATTACAAACCATTTAGCCTGATATCCATTACTAGCCCAAGACACATTTTCTTCCAGCCAAAGATGATAAAATTATTCAGCGTAGTGGAAATCCTCTCAATCTGGCAACTCTGCTCGCTCAACTTTGCACAAGCTAAATTCTGATTGGTTGTTCTTTTTCCAGAACATCAAACACCTTTTTCCTTTCAAAGCTGAACTGCAGCTGCACCCTCTTGTGGTGTAGAAATGAATAGATACATGAGCTAGGGAGCCTTACTATCCAAAAACAGCCCAAACATCATCTCTCACTCATCAGCTATATCGCTGTATCCTGTCTACAGAGTCACCTGGTGCCTATCCCGGGAGACTTAGGGCACGAGGCCGGTACACCCTGGAAGGGGTGCCAATCCAAATGCCAAAAACAAGGCTGCTAAATATACAGTGTCTAATAGTGCACACAGCCAGAAATACAAGTGCGCCCTCTTGTGGTGTGCAAGTTAATAGACGTGAGCCACAGCAAAATATTATGCAAAACAAATTACATTATCAGTTAATACATTTTAAATTGGTTAAAATTCCAGTAAACTTACATGCCAACCCTGCCATCCTGACGAGGCTGATCCTGCTCCAAAAATGTTTGCAATGTGACGCTCCATTACCGTCGTATCACAAATCCAGTTAATTTGACACATAACTACTAGACCTCACCGACAGCCTACATACATACAGAATACTGATACACACGACTCCTTGCTCTTATTATTCAGGCTCTAGACTTAACACTCATAGCGCCGACCTCTTCAAAGCCCATCCTGTGTTCATCAGACACAATGAGAAAGCTTGCAGATCAAAAGAAGCCTTTGAAGTTTCACTTTACATACCTGGACCAGCTGTAAATGATACGGTCATCACAAAAGGCTGACCTGAGCTCTAGCACACTTCCGTGCACACTTAAAAGCCTCTCCTCGGCAAAATGATACAGACGGCTTTCTTCAGCCAGTCCTCATTTCTGTAGTGGACTCAAACGAGTGAGCTCCAGTTAATAAGACACCTGGAAACTCAAACACTCCTGTACATGTCGAAATTTCCTCTTGACTAAGCGCAGTGCTAATGTAATCTTCAACGGTAACATTAATCTCTCTCATTTGTGTGTTTCTCTAATTTGTGATAAATTACAACCCAACTGCTTGACAAGAACGAGGACAAGGAAGAAGGTATTTGATGTTTTTTTAAGGGGGGGAAAGGACTACAAAAGAGGATTTCAAGTGAAAGAAAAATGAGAGAGAGATCAAGTCCAGAAGGGGGCGGTAATGTAGCATGGTGGAGGCTAACCACCAGAAAGAGAGGCACTAGAAATGCTCTTAACCAGAAATCAGAAATAATAACAATTACAGTATGATGGTCTTGTTCTGTTTGATTTTGATCTCATATGAGAAAACATTATATATTCCACAGTTATCGCAACACACAGTGAAGAAGAACCAATTCATCATAACAGCCATCCGAGTCAAGAATACTGATTCTTCGCAAGAAGTTGGTAACGCTCAAGAACCGAAAGGCCAGATTAAACTTATAAAACCAAAATGAACATTTACTGTACCAGAATGATGGGATGAGAAAAGTATGGAAACAGCTCACTGCCCAAAGCATGCCAATCTATCAAACATGCTAGAGTGTAGGTGTACAGTATATGGCTGCCAGTGGAACTGGTCCCAGGTGTTTATTAGTGACCTGACAGCTGATAAAAGTAGCAGGAGGAATTCTGACTGCTGTTCCCATATTGTTGATGAGTAATGGCTCAAAACATACAGCGAAAGCTACACAACAGTTTCTCAAGGCAAAAGAAATGACATGTTCTTCACTAGCCGACTCATCAATCTACTCTCAGGCCAAAAGGACATACTGTACTTAAGACAGAACTGAAGGAAGGAAGATCCACAAACAAGACTTTCCAAACTTCAGACAGTCACTGACTATAAAAATAGAGTGTGTGGCGAAATGTCTGAAAATTCCTGAATGCTTAATTCCCCACGCTTTTTCTCAAAACCCTTTCAATTAAAGCTCAACACCAGTAAAGCATTGGGCACCAGTCGCGTTCCTGCCGCAAAGAGTCTTACCTTTTTCCTCGTAGAGAGAGACGGATATAGTGAATAGTGAGCATATGAAATATTTGCAGAGCCCTACACATCTTCACTGTGCTGACAGATTGAAAGCGAGCAATGAGGACTACAGTAGGTTTGCATAGTGATAATCTTGTTACTCGTAATCGACAAGCAAGCAAGAACCTGATAATACTTTTCTAATGCCGAAGGGAGCCGCCAAGGTGGACGAGGAAGTATAATTACATCACGTTGCAATTAATACAGTTTATAGAATACTGAAACAGAAAATGAGAAATACGTACAGCTCCACGGCCGCTAAGAGCTGCAGCAGGTCTCCACCATACATGTAGTAAAGATAGAAGAGCAGGTCGTCTCCGTACCGTGAAAGTTTTATTGCAGCAAGCTGTGGAGAAGGAGAGAGAATAAACACCTCTATTACCTCACCTTTTTTTTTTTTCTTCAAAAAAAAAAAAAAAACCACCACAAAATTTCCTGTGCTTCAGTCACACACATCCACAACAAGCGTGTTCCCCAACACAATCACGCTAATAGAAAGGCAGAACTCAACTTCCGTCTATGGGGCCCAGTAATGGCTCTACAGCTAGCGCCCGGTTTGAATAATGCTTGTTTGGTGTTGCTAGTGCACACAAACAGGGTACATGGTGGAGGAAGGGATAAAAACAACAGCATTAGCCGGTCAGCAGATCATTTCATACAGTTTACCTTATACAAAGACAACCTCAGGCAGTGCTAACGGAGATGGTACGCGCGCTGGCTCGGGCATCAGATCGGTAATTAGAAAGGAAGAAAAAGCGGGACGAATAATGGAAGGATAATGTGAGGAGGTGTGTGACCAACCTACCTTGTCTCTTATGTGAACGTTGGTTAAGTATTCTGAGGGAACGTGGAAGTCTGAAAGAGAGAGGCGGAGTTATCGAGCAGGCCGGAGACCCTGAGTGTGTCTGGTTTAGGGACAACTTCAAGACGGCTTCATTAAAACACCAACAGGAATGGGACAGGGGGGGGGGGGGTCTCACGATAAATTATATAAAAGGATAAATAATAAATTCAAAAATGATAAATTATTATCATTATTATGAGAGGCGTTCAAGTTAAACCGGGACTTTTGATTGAAGAGACTTTCTGTAAAACGGCCTTCATTTCTCTATATACAGTAATCCCCTTCAACTCTACACTAATGCATTATCCCAGTGTTTCACTGGTGCTTGGACCCCATCAATGTTGAACATTTCCTCAGTACACTCTGCGCCACGATCAGACTGCCTGCTTCACATCTGAAACACCTCCCAGGAGCTCCTTTAATGGCCCAAACATGTGGAAATGGCTTGAAACGAGGTCAGGAATGTACAGAAGATTCTTCCTGATACGTTCCTGTAACGTGCAAGTGGTGCGGTGGGCAGTATGAGGTCGCTTATGTTTGCAGACTGCCTCTCTTTTTCATTAAAGGAATGGGCCAATAAACTGGACTACTGCCCAGAAGGTCACAGGTCCAAACCGCAGTAACATAGACCTGACACTGCCAGGCCTTTGAGCAAGCTCCTCAACACACAGGGAAGAAGAACTAATTCATCATAACATCTATCCGAGTCAAGAACTCTCTTTTTCTCTCTTCTTTGCAGGAAGCTGCGAATCACTGGTAACGCTCAAGAACCGAAAGGCCAGATTAAACTTTGCCAGATTCTTAGGACTGATAAAACCAAAATGAACTTGGACTCTTTTTCATTAAAGGAAAGGGCTAATTAAGGAGTTCTTGGGAGAACAGCATTTCAGACATGAAGCAGAAATTCTGATCAACATACTGAGAAAACGTTCCACTTTTATGGTATCGAAAGGACTAGTGAAAACATTCAGATAAGTGCATTAGTGTAAATACGGTTTAAGCATTTCTAATCATTATTATTTTTATTACAATAATAATAACAATAATAAATAATAATTAACAATATAATTTTTTAAAAATCATCATTTTAGCCAAGAATTTCATTTCAGTATATACAGTAAGGTCAGACACTCACCGATATCTTGAGGCCGACATGGTGTGGAAGCCCACGGAGAGGCAAACTTGGGATAAAGGTTTCTGTAAATAATAATATAAATCTTACATTTTTACCTAACTACAGTATAGAAGATAATTCAAGGCAAAAAAAGGTGCAAAAAGTGTTTTTTTTTAATGCAAAATTTGTCAATAAACTGTTTAAACTAGGACAAAGCATAGTTAGTCAGCCCACTGCAAACAAAAGACATTTTAGATTTTTACATATTTACAGCATGTGACACACAACCGTATCCAGAGCGACTCACATAAGGACTTTTAAGCCTCCGTGGTTAAATATAACCCGTATACTGGCTTACTCAGTTACTATCAGTACCATCAAGTCCAAAATTCAGTTGAGAGCATTCAGAAAAATGAAAAACTGATCACTCTTATGATTAAGAAAATCAACACGACTACAAACAGTCAATCTAAGTATCAGAACTCTAACTCTATCTAAAGAACTAAACTAACTGGTGGCTCAGACAGGGGTACTTGGCTTGGCTTGGCTTGGCTTGGGTCCGCTGTGGTGCAGAGGTGAGATGGAAAATGCCAAAACTTTACAAACTTTACATACTTTACATATTTTGCAAAGTAGCTTTGCATTTTAGCAACGAATGGCAAAAACATGCCCCAAACCACAGTCTTCATTTTTTCCTCATCAAAACTGACAGATCAGCCAAACACCTGGGACGAAGCATTGGAGCTTCGATTACTGTCATCATATTCTGCCATAATAAATAATCCATTACTGTGAGGGTTTTTTTAGTTAACTAAACTAACCTGAAATATCAATATATATAGTTCTGACTATCACACAAGCACACAGTATAGTTGACATCCGTCAACTATAAAGCAAAAGTTTTGCGAAAAAATATGGGCCAATTGTTAAAGGGAACCTTTGAAGCCAAATTCAATTTTTTGTCATTTCTAGACATGTAGTAGTTGGGTCTCCAGGGCGTGTGTACAAACAAATGCATGGAGTAAGAAAGAAATCTATCCTTTTTTTCTATTCCTTTTCCAGTTTTTGTATTTTAGAGCCGATTAGATCTCTCTTCTAATGTGACCTCATATAAGATGATCTCCTCCCCGGGCTTAATGCTCAGCTCTGCTGGTGGGTATTTGGTAGATAAGTGACATAGAAGGAAGCTTGAGGTTTGGATAAAAACACACACACACACACTTTGGGGGAGCTCTGGGACCTGTGTCATTTGTTAAAGAAATAATCAAATTTGGGACCTTTAATAATAATTAGACCTGAAGAGATATGTAACACAGTTTGATTTTCTGTCCTAAAAAAATATTGTTTTTGTGTTTCCATGACGATTATGTTACCATCCACTAGATCTTAACCCAGTTGAACAGTATCGATTCAAGCAGCTGGATCGATACGATTGGATCTAAAGCAGCACCATCCTTACTGTATTTTATATCCAGTATTATAACCTTTGCTCCAGGTTACCCTGTGCCTGTGACACTGTGCTGACTGGTGAAGACCAGCATAATAATGAGATGAGCTGCTGCTTACTCTGGTGAGTTCAGGTTGAGGCCGAGCGTCGTCAGGTCGCTCCCCAGCGCTAAGTGCACCATGCCCGGGTCTGTCTCTGCTGCCCGAATAAACGTCAACAAGCCAATCATCCCGAACTGGTCGGTCACCATGCCAGGTGGAATGTTCGTAACTCGGCCTGGAAATGGAAAAGAAAACACCCCAGAATAAACACACAGCTGTTCATACAATTTGTACCATTAGATAACCGAGTTAGATAACCGAGACTCTCACCATCAGGAAGGACCTGAACTCCTTTCTTCTGATGATTGTTGTTCTGTTGCGTCAAGCTCTTTTCTCCAGGGAACTTAGGACCGTCTGCAGACACACTCTTACCAGACAAGTTCAAGTTCTGCGGTGGAAAGAACACAGCAAAGCTAAGCACCATATAGAACGAACAGGTTTGATTTCATCTAATACACTGAATGGAAAAGTAATGTTTATGAACTGTTTATGAATGGCCAATTACAATGTTGAGGTTCAGAGAATGTAATGGTTTGATAACACAGTTAAATCAACACACAATCTCAAAGTAAGGTGTTACTCTGGAACTGTACTGAATGGAGGAACATCGCTTTATAAAAGATATTCTCTCAGTTGGAGTCTTGATGATGATGATGATGGTGGTGTGTGCTACCTATTATTTCAATCCAAAATCTCCAGTAGTGATGGGAAGTTTGAATCATTTTAGTGACTCGGTTCTTTGAATCTCGTTCATCAAAATGAACGAATCTTTTTTTGAGTCATTTAGTTCATTTCGTTCTTTTGATCAGAAATAAAATAAAATGTTACATTTTCAATAAAGAGGCCCCCAACAGGTTTACATATACAAATTTTGGCTATAGTTCCAGTAATGAAAATATTACAATGCAGCTAATGACATATTATAAACAGAATGAGCAGCTCACCATCATATCTTTTAATCCAAGTCATTCATTCTTTTGAATCTATTGCACTTCATAGCGTCTATGGAAGTCACGTGTCAAAAGAACGAACGATTCGGACTAGAAGATTTGTTGACATCCGTTCAATACTGTTTCCTGTACATAACCTACGGAGGTTTTGCAATGATTTGCGCAAGCATGCCCAGTAGAAAATGAACGAATCACTCTCACTGCTTTTTCTTCTGAGTCACGTTAAAGACTCGTTCAAAAAGAACGAATCGCTCATGAACGACCCACCACTAATCTCCATTAGGTTTTTAGTGTGCATTGAGACCTTCAGAAGAGTTCCTCCATTCCAGAGGGAAAAATTCCACCGTAGACTAAAACTGATCAGTCAGAATAACTCTGTATTGATTTGCACGCATACTGCTCTCCTAAAATTCAAGTGGAGCCCGGTCATGCCTGCTAAAGCTACACAGAGCATAAGAGAGCCGCGAATTCTCTATTAATTTGTCACCCAGAAATAAATAAAGTGACTAGCTCATGTGGTGATCAGGGAATGCTTTTATGGCTCCTGAAACACCAACTATTAATAATTCCTAGTGAGAAATGATCTAAATTATTGGACTACTACTACACACACATCCCATTTAGCTGTTATACTGTTAAGCTAGATAAAACAAAATACTGTCTGTCTTCATTTCAGGCTGTATTGTATGTAATTATTTTAAAGGGGGCTGATTCTTTTCTAGATCCTCTGCATAAGAAAATCGTGGGGCGTGGCTCAGCAGTAGCTCATTTACATAGACACTGAAAGTGTGTATTCGAAGGAGGAGTGAAGGGAGTCTGAGGTATGAATTAAAGCATCGTCTGAGGGGTGTTTCAGCCGGAGGATTAACAGGTGGAGCTATGGGACCTGGGTTAACATTGGTGTTACTTCTGATGAGATCTAGAGAACTAGATCTGTAATTGGCTACTGTTAAGTTGGTGCACACAAAGGCTTGCATCATATAAATTAGCAATTTAATATAAATGACACTCGTGACCTTTGAATTTTCTGATCTGATCTCAAGCTACTATTTAGCTATAACAGACGAGGAATGGCACAATCAGATCTCTTTGTAAGTGTGTGTGTGTGTGTGTATACCGTTTTGCTATCATCGGTACATGTTGGATCCTTAAAGTTGGCTCCAGGAAGTGCAGGAAAGTCCTCGTTGTGGATGGAGAAATCTTGGGACTGCTCGTGCGTCGGCTTAGTGACCATTCCAACTAGAAAGAAGTCAAGGTTTAGTAAAATCTAATTCTGGAGAAGAGCATCCGAGGAACCTTCACTGAGACTCCATAACAAGAGGATTTCTGTTTATGCGCCTTACCGTACGGAGCTCTCCCAGCCAGCGGGTTAAGCAGTGGCGTCGGATTGGCGTTTCCTTCCCTTCGACTTCTATCGGCTAAGGCGGGGAAATCGGACAGGTCCAGCCCAGTCATGTTTTCACTCCCGTCTACAAACGGATCGTTCCGTTAGCTCCCGTTAAACAATCGAAGCAGTCTTTGCAAGCATGTTCGGTGTAATGTAATGGTTGTTTACCGGTTCCGTTAAAGATGCTACTTGAGAACGAATTGCTTAAACCATACGCAGGATTGCGGCCCATTCCGAACCCTGACATACTGCATAGAGAGAAAGACAAGAGTTAAACCAAGTCCTGAGATATATGTGAACATTTCTTTACAGCTGATCATGTTGTTCACCAGGAATTCTGAAAGGTCCAGAGAGAGTGTTAGATGTTTCTTACTGGTCACACAGATCGATAAAGAGTGGTTACATACACTCACATATATCTCGTATGATTTGGCAAGAACATTTTATTGCAATAAAGGACACAGAACAAAGATGGCTAATCTGTTTATGACGTTTACGATACAGTAAGGATGTACAATCAAGTCCAAGAGTTCCACACACACACCTACTGTAAGCTGAAGATATACAGGACAACTACAAAGGAAATACATCCACCAATATACTGTACACTGTCTGTGATGAAAGGATGGCATGCAAGGAAGAAAGTGCTGTGTTTGGAGGAACATCTGTAAAACATGAGGGTGGAAGCATCGTGTTGTGGAGGTGCATTATTTAATCAAGAAACACCTCAATACATCAGAAAGAATTTTGAAACTTGATCGCCAATTGGTTTGTCCAGCCTAAGCGAAATCAACAAACCTTTGAGGAGGATGTTCAAGTCAAACCGGGACTAGTGATGAAACATCTTGTGCATGAAGGTGTAAAACCGATAGACATTTACAGGGGTCATCGCCACATTCCCCGTAAGATCCTGACCTCGCTCCAAGTTATCTCCACATGTTCGGTTCATAAAAGGAGGCCAGCGGGATAATCATTATCATTATCACAATCTTAACATTTTGATTCATACACATTGCATACAAACTTACTTCTTTTTATTGTGTAAAGCTGCTTTGCGATAATGTCAATTGTTAAAAGCGCTATATAAATAAAATTAACTTGACTTGATATAGAGGAATAAAGTGAGTGTTCTGTTATTCTACACAATAAAAAGTCCCGGTTTGACTTGAACCTCTCTTTAAAGGCCACAAAGTAAAAAAATATTTTGACGAGGCCATCACAAATAACTGACCTGAATCCTATATAAAGTTTTTAGACTGAACTGAATAACTGTGGAGGCCGACAACCTGAATGAGTTACACCAGTTCTGTCAGAAGAAAAATAAACATAAATATTGTGAGAAGCTTGTGGAAGGTCGGGTTTAAGCAAGTTAAAAAGCAACGATTCAATCATTCAATCCTTACATTGCGTGTATATCTAAATAAAACTGGAATAAAGCTGTCTCTTAGCTTTAATCCAGCTTGTCAGCACTGGTGATGAAAGCTGCCTGGGCGTTATACCCGGGTATGTGCCGACTCACCTGTTGATGGTGAGCGGCTGCCGTGCCGGCTGCTGTTTGGGCATGCAGATGATGCTGGGCGAGCTGCGGTTTGGGCTGCCCAGGCCCGAGCTATTGCTCATGCTGTTACTCCGTCCGCTCATCGATATGCCCTGCCCTATCTGCGAATGATTCATCAGGTTTCTCGAGTTCATCGGTAAAATCCCCCTGCAAAGGAGCGGAAACTGTTAAAACGTGAACTTGAAAGTTAACTCTCCTTTTTAAAAATTTATTTTAATTAAACTTTAGCTGTAGCCGAACGTCCAATGCTGTCTCACCTACTCGGCGAGTTTGGAGTATGTAGGGACAGCGTCGTGCCCCCGGTGGAGGAACTGCCGTGACTAGGTGGTAGCTGCGTGCTTTGTGCTAAATTGCGATTGAGTTGTGGATTGTTGTTGCTCATCCCCCGCATCGGGAAGCCTAGCGTACCTGCAAAGCATCAAAGAGGCTGGGTTAGGACGCACACACACATACACACATTCATCCAAGAACAAAATCCTTCAAAAGCCTGCATCAAAAAGCGATGCTATCTACAGAATACAGCAGGTGTGAAATTGCAAGCAGCAAGATATCGGTTGAATGTTTCCTTCTGAATTCTTTGACTATGTGGCAAATTCCAAAAGCTGACGCTCAAAAGAAATGAAAGCGCAGGTGCTGGAGTGGTGTAATTGATTTTAATCATGAAACTCCAGATATTTCCCTTATTTCATTGAAAAATCTGTGAACTAAAAACACATGAACGCATTCTAACTTTAAAAGAAAGCGGATATCTGACAGTGCAACACAATCAGGCACAGTCATTAAAAGTTCTAAAGAATTAAATAAATTTGCAATTTCAACCGATTGAATGTCAGATTTGAAACTCTAAATTCTTTATTAATTGTGGATTATGTTGAGATCGAGGTGACATGTGTAGACCACAGTGTATGAGGGCGTACTTTGCGAGCCGTATAAGCTTGCACCCAGGTGTGACAGCTGCCCCGATGACGAAGATGACGACGACAACAGCATCTGAAAAACACAGGGGAAGATGTGAGACACAAGGCACTTGTTTTTTTTGTTTGTTTTATTCTACAGCTCATGTTACACATCAAACAAATTTAGCAATTAATCTGATAGTGTCGACATTTTTGGTGTTAACTATATTCTCATATGTTTTCTTCTTAGCGTCTTACGTCTTTCTCGGGTCGATGTGTGAAAATCGACGGCTGGCCGTAGTACATGCTGTCGTCCGCGTAGTCATTATCGAGCCCCTCCATAAACTTCTTTCTCGTGGCACTAAACATGCTCTTTGTCACCTGCAAAGAGGAGAATATTTTAAATTATTCCAGTTAGTCCATTCAATACAAACAAATCACTCCCTTTTAATACGCAGCTAAGAGACACCATACTCTGACACGAAGACGGGGGAAAGTGTCAAAGTGAGAAAGTGAGAAAGTGAAACCTTACAAAGGAACTTTATCTGCAACAACCATGCTGCAGTCTGAGAGGCCCGCTTCAGACCCTTAATATCAAACCTTACACTCTGCCTAAATTCTTGGCAACTTTACAATTACTGCACATACAGTACAATAAATGTCACTGTACTAAAGGAGACGAGGTGAACCGAATTAAAATATTTGATTCTTCTTTAGAATTCTGCCTGATAGTTTACTGCAGCTTTGTAACTTTTCTAAAACAACAGCAATAAGTACAAGCCTACAAATTTTATTTGAAAAAGAACTTATCAAGATATGCCCTGTGGTCAAAAATCTGTGGCACTTTTCTCTCTGCATTCGTTTCTGTTTAAGTCGATATGTTCAGAAGGTACAAAGCAGACTCAGATTTGATCATATTTAATAATCAGGTTTACTACTGTAATGCAACTGAACCATATTTATTCCTTAAGAACTGGAACGTGGTTATTTTAATACCTTTTTAACAATCAAATATGGTGGAATATTGGGAAACGTTTTTATTGAGCATGTTCACTAGGGATTATCCAATACACCATTATCATGATACCCAAGTGCTGATTTGATTTGTATTGCAATTCTGTAAATATCACAATTTCATAAATGCAAACTTACAGCAAATGCAGCAGAATCTCAGCATCTTAAATTAATACTGGAATTGCAATACACATTTTCCCATAAGAAATACCGCAAACACAGATCACTTCCAGCCACCCAAAAATATTACCGATACTATAGCTCGTGGGTTGACTCTTTCAAAAAAGCTTTCGCTCCATCTCTTTCAGACAAAAAGCTTCGCTTTGCCTTTCCAAACAAGTTTTGAACGGCTCCACCACTTATCTACTGTTTGGTATGGTTCGTTCCGAATGGCCTAAAAATTCATGTGTGTTTACTGTTGTTACACCCCTACCATAGGATTTGGAATAAATAACTTACTAATAAAACCCATGCATCCTCCCTGAAAGCATCACCAATGAAACTGGAGCTAGACAGGTGATGTGGTATGTATGAAGAATTTCAAGATTCTTGTATTCTTCAAGAACAATGCACTATTTATAAAGTAAAGACAATACCAAGTCTATTTTGTCTTTCAACAGATTCACATGAACACGTACATTAGTTTTAGACTCAACATTAAGCCACCTCATGCCATTCGACATCAGTCCCTCTTAAAACAAGGTTCAGAAACTATATTTATTATTGGAATTTTTAGGTTTTACCTCTGTTTACAAGAAAGTACTTTATGTATCTATGTTTACACACTATCAACCTCAAAATAGTATTAGCGCTGTATTACTTGCCCAGTAAAAAAGTGCTCCCGGCATTCCTGACACTACTGGAATATGTTCTGGAAGTCTTCTTTTTCAAAGCATTTTTCTTGGTTTTTCGAAGGCCAAGACGGCGAAGAGGCCACTTTGGCACCAGTATCGTAAAAAACCTAAATGATATCAGTTTGAAAAATATTGATTTGGCACTGGCACTGTGTAAGAAAAGAATCGATTTAGCACCAGCGCCATTTTAAAAGTATCGACTTGGCACCAGTATCATTAAAACACAAACGATACCCAACCCTGGTTGCAATCTGTTGGCTTGTTACAAAATTAGTCTCGAAACTTTTTGATAACACTTTGTATCTTGCAGGAATCGTCACATCAAGCAAACAGATTTAATCCAACCCTAGAAAACAAATCTCGCCTCTCTCACTTGTTATTCAGTAATAACATGCACTTCAGCTTTGATAAATTGCAAGAACATTACTAGAAATTAACATGTAATGAAAATGTTCTTGGAATTGTTTAAGCTAAAATGTCCAGGTTTGCACAAAAAAAAAAAACATTTGAACAGAAGAGAAGTTTGGCAATTGCTACAATATAGCTATTTTCACACTATAACACTTTTAATGCAAGTTTTCAGACGGCATTAACTATTTTTCAGAATTTTAATAATCAAAATGTTATCGTTTTATTATTAAACATTATTATCCTAAAATACAGGAGAAAAAAGTCCTCACAGCTTCAAACAAAATAAAACTTAAACTAGATAACTAACTTAATATTTCATATACTCAGTAAACATCATTATATATATTGCATTTAATTTTACATATTGTTAGTATAACACTTTTGAGCAATTTAAGCGCTAAAATGAATGTGTTAGCAAGTTTACAGCGAATGTAAACAAACTAGCATAAAAAACTAGCCGGGTGAGCTAGCAATTAGCTACCAGTGCGAACACTGAAAGTATTACTTGTATATACATTTTACATTTGCTAAATTAATTAGTAATGAGTAATCAGGTGTAGTTGGGTGATTAAACTGGATAAACTTTAATCAAAACACGTTCTGACGTGACTAGTTATGAGGAGCTTTAAGCCTAGCTAGCATGAAAGCTAAGCGAGATCAGTGCACCGAGGAGTCCGGCTTCACTGCACTCTACTCCGGCCTGAGCTCTGTTCACAGCGCCGCGGGACACGGGATGTTTTTTTGTTTTTAGTGCCAAAAAGCAAGTGAACGGGTTTTAGGAGTAAAATGACACTGGGAAAGCAAACTGGTTATTTGTCTATCTATATATGTATCTGCTTGCAACTTAGTCGTATTTTCCGCACTCACACATATAGATATATACAGTACACGCACATACACATGAACACAAACACACACACACACACACAAACACACACATGCACATAGACACACACCGAATACCAAAGCGAGCTTTAAGCCATTAAACCTCCTCAGGCCTTTAACTGCTAACATCAGCAAAAACAACACTGCAGCTCCATGCGCACTGAGTCCTGTGCAAATCTACACTTACCGCATTAATTTTTCTTTCCACACTTAAATCCAAGATGGCTCTGTGTGTATGTATGAGAGTGTGTGTGAGAGGGAGAGTGTGTGTCAGTGTGTGTACATTGCTGTAAGACTGGCCTTACCTCCGACCCCTAAACACACCTTCTGAAGGCTTGAGTCACAGCAATACATCATCAAAACTCTTTATACTTATTATTATATAAGGCCACACATTATTATAAAGTTCACACTGATTGGCACATTTTAAAATAAGTTAGAATGGCTCTATGATGCTGATGCTGATGATGCAACAGGATCCTGAAACGTTGCCCAAGTGAACTCTAGCACTGACACTATTGAGACAGGGAGATATTCATGACTAGATGAAGGGGGAAATGTCCTTTTTTTTCTGTGGTTCTGAGTCCATTCGGGTATCCAGGGAAACGAGACAGAGCGGACGAGTTGGCAAAAGATGCAAGCAAAAAAAGTGGATGTCAAGGTCAATATCAAATTATCAAGGAAGTGTGGAAAGAGGTAGTGGGTAGAAGGTAGTGTGTAGAAAGGCAAAAGAACATGAGTGGGCTAATGAACCAATAGCCAGGCATTTGCATTCAATACCAGACAAAGCAGATGTGATCATGAGAGGGAACAATCAGAAATATGATCTATTAATCAGCAGACTAATAATTGGACACAGCACACTTACTAGCACTCTATGTATTGGGGATGCGAATCACCAGTCACCTCCCTAGACGATATTACTGTATAACAAATGCTTGGGTGCTGATTTGATTAAAATTGCGATAAGTATCGTGATTTTATAAATATCTTGATCCGATATTACATTTTCACTCAATTTTATTACAATGTTAAACCTTTAATATTTTTTTTATTAATTAAATGTAGCTCGTTCTTTATAACATTAGCTTTCTCAGTTACAAACCAAGCACAGCATTTAAACAATATAAACTAACTTAAACTTATATAAACTGTATTGTATATAACAGTAACTACAGTACTGTTATACAGTAACTAATATAAACTAACGTAAACTAATATAAACTATATTATACAAAACTAATATATACAGTAACTAATATAAACTAATACAAGAGTTTAACATTTAACTGAACAGCATGTATCTCTGTCTTCCGCCATAATTATTATTGCTAAACAAATTAAATAAATTAATAATTTACTCCTACCACACGGCATAAAAATGTGTAAATACTTTACCTGTAGGATTATAAAGAAATGGTGAAGTTTTATTACCTTAAATGTCTCAAAGTCTCAAAACTTAATAGTAAGTACGCGGGTTGAGTAGCTATGATCATATCAGCTTCTAATGCGGGCACGCGGAGCTTCTATTGCACACGATTTTTGACTAATTTAACGCTCATACTGTTTTGCGACTGATGTAAGCGTTTGTAATGAGTGGGTTTAAGACTAATTTTTTCACAGGGTTTGGAGAAAAAGGCAGGTCGGAGGCACATGAATTGTCAAACAAAAGAATCGCGATTCATAACTAAATCGATTTTCCCCCCCATCTCTACTATTTATAGAGAAAAGCTTCCAAACAAACCATTGTTGTTCAGTCTTCTTCTAATTGTACTGTCATAGACTTTAACATTCAGCATGATCAGTAAGGCCTATTTGTTCTGACCTTGATAAATTGATAATTTTTTTTTCTTTGATGGTTGCACAGTCTGACCTTGGGATGATGATGCTGGGATATTCTCTTGAGAAAATTAGATAGGGGTAACTGGCTTGAATGCTTTCCATTTGTGAATAATCTGTCTCACTGTAGAATTTTAAACTCTATATTGGTTGGAATTGGTTTTATAACCTTTTGATATAACAGTTTTATAACCTTTGAGGTCTTCTCTAAGACCATTGCTTAAGTTAATGTTGTTATTCATCTGTGACTGAATGCCTAATACTGGGACCTCCTATGATCAAATGATTAATTTTTTATTATGTATTTACACAAAAACACTCACACACTCATCATCTATATTGCTTTATCCTGTATACAGGGTTGTGCAGGAGCCTGGAGCCTATCCCAGGAGACTTAGGATACGAGTCGGGGTACATCCTGGATGGTGCCAATCCATCAAAGGGCGCACACACACACACAACAAGCAATTTTGGGAACATAAATCATCTTAATTCTGCATGTCTTTGAATTGTGGGAGGAAACCGGAGTACCCAGAGGAAACCAACCAAGCACGGTCTGAACCTCCAAACTCCATGCACACAGACCCCGAGGGAATCGAATCTAGACCCTGGAGGTGCAAGATGACAGTGCTAACCACTAATTTTTCTACAGATCTACAGATACACAACTAATGTGTAGCCAATTCGTTTTTTTTTTTGTTAGTTTTTTTTGCTAGAAGAAATATCTCAGTACTTTTCATATCAATTTTGATGTAAATCACTCTTTCATGGAACCCTGACAATAACAAGTACGTGCTGATGTTAATAGAGTGAGCTTGAGGCTGCATGAGCCCTGTCCCCGTGTACAGTACATCCATCAGTGCTGTTGCAGTTCCTATTGTGGCCACTAGGTGTAATAATAACTCCATGCTGTTAAACAGGGCAGATCCACAGAACAATCATTTACTGTATGTCTGTCAAGTAACAGAAACATGTTTTTAAAGAGTTGCTCACTTGAAAAAAAAATTATTAGTATTTTAGTACTCATGATAAATGGATTTGTTATTGAAGTTTTTATAAAGGTTTACATTTATGTAATGGCTGATATTCAGTGTATTCTGTATAATACTGTATGTGTCACAAGTTATTTTATTCATGGTTATGGTATTTTTTTTAAACAATGACATGCTCTATTTTTCTTTGTTTTTATGCTCACTGGCCACTTTATTAGGAATATCTGCTAGTTCCTGCAAATATCCAATCATATAAATGATAAAGACCAGGTAATATTTATTTTTCCAATCTTTACTTTTCCAGTTAGAGTGTACAGTGTAGGCTCAACTACAGGACTGGACTTCAATCTAGTCTTCTGCTGTTGTAGCTCATCTTTCTCAATACTGTAGATTTAGGTTTCTGTCAGTCCATCCTGTCCATTCTCCTCTGACTTTTCCTCTCAGAACTGTCACTCACTGGATATTTTTTTTTCACACCATACTGTGCAAACTCTTGAGGTGGTCGTGTATAAAAAAATCCAAGGAGATCAGCAGTTCCTGAAATACTCAGGCCTGTCTGTCTGGCACCAACAATCATGCCACAGTGCCAAGACACGGAGACCTTTTTTTTCCTGTAAATGTACGGAAGCTTTTAGACTGTATCTGAATTATTTGATGTATGCATTGCACTGCTGGAACGTAATTGCAGGAACATACAGTACATCCAAGTGGGGTGTGAGTATCTATACTGTATGTACAGTACATATAGTGTCATAAAGTAGACATCACCATATATTTGGTGTTAGCAAAGCAACAGTAAAGAGACTGGTGTGACATAATCAGCAGCACTTCGGTCAGTTAAAAGAACTATCTGATGCTGAGTGTAGAATACTTACAAGACGTGTGAAATAAGACCATAAACCAACTGACAGTGAAATCAACGATTTCTGTGGTACAGTTACTGTATATGCAGTGACAAAATGTAGTAACAAAACAATGAGAAGGAATGAAGAAATGACAATAGGAATGCTACCACACTAGAGATATACAGCATTTTATCACTGTGAAGGCCTGCATGTTATGGGTCATGTGAGATGGCCGCAGTACAACTGCTGTTTTTCTGCATGTCCACTAAAAACTCCAGGCTTATAGAGGGGGGAAAATGTGGTAGGACTTGAATTCCGAAACTCAACACCACAAACATGCATTCCACATAAACATGACTGGATGTTTACCGATATGTATCACTACACATTTCAGGTGTAACAACAATGATTAATTATACTGTCAGGCACAGCACGAGTGAAAGTAAGTCGGTACGGTTCGCTGCCGCCAAGCCCACATTTAAAGCCATTCACTGGAGCGCTTTTAGTTAAAAACATATTTGATAACATTGTATCAGAAAAAATATATATTTGTCTCCTTAGTAAAGTCATTCTGAATTTCTGTTTATGCTAAGTGGAGCCACAAAGTTAAGTAGCTTCTAACACATGGCTGAATCCCAAAGTTAGTGCATATTATACTGGTGCATTAGCCTTTCATTTAATGCTATTTGGGATTCAACCCCAAGTCTTAAAATTAGCTGATATTCTAAAGAAGAATAAGTGGAAATATAAAATCAATCTCATAAGTTTCCCAGGAAGTGGCTGAGACAAAAACAAAATAACTGAACCGAAAGCAAAACGAAAAAACCCGAAAACAAACAAACCAACAAACAATAAATATATATATATATATATATAAATAACAAAACCCAAAACAAAATAACAAAACCGAAAACAATATAACTAATATAATATAAATAAGAAAGCACAGAAACAAAACACCAAATGAGAAAACACGTTAACAATCCAGTCAAACGCGAAAAAAGGTAGATAGAGTTTGTGAATGACTTTTTTATCGCTGATTGTAAGAGACATCTGTCACTCAAGACATACAAGAAGTACACTTATGACATTTAAATGTCCTTGAGGCTGCAGTACTTCCTGTATATTTTGAGTGACAGATGTCTCGTCCAATCAGCGGTAAGAATCAATAAAAAAGGTAGGCGTGGTTTGCAAATGAAATTCTTACTGCTGCTTCACCCGTCAGCTCTGCCAGTCACGGTTAGTTAACATCATCCATTAGTAATAAATGGTGTTTGTAGAACTATTGTACAAAAGCAATTTCACACAGGTTGTGCTGTTATACTGAATATTGTGATACTGTGAAATCTAATCGAGCAGCGTTCTTGTGCCGAAGTCTGCGTCACAGCATTCCCTTTCATTGGAGTAGCTTAATTCTAATGGTCACTGGTCACATTTAAATTACATTTGATTTGATGCTGGGATTGCACATGAGGATATAAATTATTGTACAAAGCTGCATTAAAGCAGGGCTCATCAATTCTGAACAGCCAGTGTTGACAATAAAACATTTTCCAGTCCTAATTACTGTATTAACAAGTAAAAAATAATCATGTATTTCTACACAAGGAAAATCACTAAACTCAGAAACTAATCAGTCCAGGGTTTATATGTACTGTTGCGATGTCCTGATCCTGATACAAGTATGTGTCACAATTCTTTGGGTGTCGGTTGCGAGGCATAACTGCAGAGGCTGAGGTTCGTAGTTGTTCTTTTATTCATAAATCAAAAATCAGGGGAATTAACAAACAAAACACTTTATTTAAAAAGAAACCAAAACACAAAGCAACATACCGGGAAAACATCTCTAAACTTAACGTAACAAATGCAAGACAACGGAAAGGACTAAAAGCAAGCTATTTATAAGGAAACTAATAACTGACTCGGTTCAGGTGAGCGCCCACGTCACCTGACCGAGGTGCAAACTGGGAACTGAAATCAAATTAAATTAAAACCAAAATGGTCTTTGGGCACTTTGGCGCCCTCTAGGGGTTATCCCTTACAGTATGAAATATCAGTCTGATACTGCACTCATCTACTCAAACTCATAAAGTTATTCTGTCATTAATTTATTCAACTTTTATCCATCCATTATCTATACCTCTTAACCAGTGTGGGGAACTTAGGGTACAAAGCAGGGAACACACACGCACACACTCACTCATCCAATCACACACTATGAGCAAGTTAGAAACACCAATCATGTCGCCAATCAATGTCTTTTTGGAGGAAACCAGAAAACCCTGAAGAAACCCACCAAGGACTTAATGTAAATAGACAGATACACATGCATTTATGAAATATATTTTAACACATAAAAAATGCTTGTTAAGTAAAGAACCAGATTTTCAACATAGTAGCAAGATCCCGACACAAGTGAACACCGATGAGAGATGCTGAGGCGACGTGCTGCGCAGAACCGCCTGACACCTTCATCATCTTTTGAAAGATCAATGTTCATATGTCTGGTACAGTTTCCAGAGATCGATGCCCTGCAACACTGAAGTATAACCAGTGTTGTATAACCACTTATAACCTTAATCTAATGTATAACTGAATCACTATATTGTTTTTTATCATTATTTCGTCATCTGTCAGTGTAAACATTATAATTTATACAGCTATCATTTCCCATCAACCTATTTGCAGTCTTTCTTCTTCTTCCTCCTTATTAGATGTTGGTTTACTCTCTCTATAGGTAAGCAGTAGATGTGCATAGGGATGTTCTTATAGTAGCTCGTCACCCATGGCCTGCAGAAATACACAGGGGCATACACTGTCAATGCTTTGAATTGATTTACATTCTTTCAAAAATTCAATAAATAAGAGAGACATGCAAACGGCCAATTTATTACTCTATACCTAAAATAATCAGCTGTTCATATGTATCCATTAACAGAAATATTATATATTAATATAATGGATATAATGGATATAATATTTCTGATTTTGTCTACTAAGTGAGTGCCACTTTCTGATAGTCTTTTGGTGCTGTAAATAGATTTAAAATATATGGAATGTTAATTGATTGGTCAATATGTACTCACTCACTCACTCACTCATCATCTATACAGCTTTATCCTGTGTACAGGGACACAAGGGGCCTAGAGCCTATCCCAGGAGACTTAGGAAACAAGATGGGGTACACCCCGGACTTACTGGACTGGGTTTGTCCATACCATGTGTTATCTCTCTGCTTCATTTTCTTTCGTAAATATTCAAATGCAGTAAAACCAGTTCTATGAAAAGTTCAAAACTTTAGAAAAGAAATATACATTTCAAATTTAAACAAAAATGTTGCACTGTTGTCTCAAACCTATAGGGTCGAGGGTTTGATTGCCGCCCCAGGGTCTGTTTGCATGGAGTTTGCATGTTCTCCCCGTGCTTGGGGGGTTTTCCTCCGGGTACTCCTTTTCCTCACAGAGTCCAAAAACATGCAGATTAGACTAATTTCCATTACCAATTAATGAGCGCGTTTGTCTGTGTAGCCTGTCCGGGGTGAAGGCCCCCTTGTGCCCAAAGGCTCCTGGGATAGGCTCCAGGCCTCACATGACCCTGCACAGGATATGCGGTATAGAAGCTTTTGTTTCAGACAGTAATTTGCCAAATTTAAATGGTGTTTATCTCATTTTGCTGTCAAACGCTTCAGTACTGTTAGCTGACTAGATTGTTGTTCCAAAACAGAAGCATGGAGGTGATATGTTGATGATGTTATGTTGAGCTCTGACATCCGAGTCAAATTAGAAGCTTTTTTCGACAATTTTCTAAACACCTAAAGCAATCTACAGTTCAAGGGTACACACAGTAGTCCACTGTTCAGGACAGTAGCAGTAACATTACGGATGCCCGCCAGCATTAAAGCGTCATTGGTGCTTTATCCAGATTCTGAGGCAACTGGTTTGAAAATTTCCTACAAAAGTGCGAGCAAAGTGTGATTTTGCACAAGATACTGTAATATAATTGCGGTTTTACTTTGCAGTGCGCTGGTTGAGGACGAGGAAGCGCAGACTTCTCCAGCGTTGGAGGTTTTCTTCCCTCCTTATTTGCTCCTGTTCCTGCCGCCTCTCGTCATGTATACGCAGCCTCTCCCTTAGGTCCTGCTCGATCTGAATCAGCTATGCACAACACACACATACAGTACAAGTCGAAAATTATTTTCAGTTAAACACTTTTTCAGAGGTTTTCTTTCTATGGATTTGTATTTTTATTTATTTGGTTTAGCGAGTGCTGTACTGTAGTTCCTGGCCTGTTAGAGATAACAGGTCGTGATAGCTGTGTAAAGCCTGTGATGTAGGAGCTTTGTTGCCTGCAGGGGATAGAGTGACGTTGTAGCATAAACCTGGATCGAGAGCGGTACCTCTGCCAGTAAACCACCGTTGTCCTCTAATTTCATCTGCTGCTTTTGGAGTGCATCCAGGAAGGCATCCTCTGCAGCCGTCTTCTGAGGAACAACAGGGTCAGTCCGTGGGAATAAACCTGGGCTGTGTGGAAATGAACAAGGATCTTTACAAGTAGAACCATTTACAGTAAGTATTGCAAGCACTGTGTATCATTCTGAGCTGCTCGTCCTTTCCTTAATGCGAGTACATGCGATTAGAGTTAGTGTTTAGACTCAGTTAAAGCTGTGCCTGGAGATCTGGACATGCAGGTAAATAAATCTTAAAGCTTAATCACTTTTCCACATGTGTGGAAAAAAAGGTCAATCAATCTCAGTGAAATGAAAGCATGGAAGGTCTTACCTCACATCCTGCTCTCCGGTTTGCTCCATCTGTTCGACTCCAGGTAGCGCTTCAAAGGTTGCTGCAGTGGAAACGAGCCAGAGTGTTTGTTCAAATCATTTTAACTGTAATGTGTGTGTGTGTGTGTGTGTGTGTGTGCACGCATCTGCCTTTTTTCCTGTCAGCATTGTAAGCTGTAATCAAGCTGGCAGTCTAACTACCGAGTACTGCCATGAAGAAATGAGATAGGCGCTCGAGTGCAGCTGACTGCAACTTACTTACCTCTCTCGCTCTCTCTCTCTCTCTTTTCTCTGAACCTCAATAGGTGCATTTAATTAATAATATGACTTTATTGTTTAAGAAGAAACAAAGAAACACACATATACTGTAACCTGAACTACCTAGGATGCCTTACCTGAGCTATACACTCCTTGGCCATTTTATTCGCAAGACCTTTTGGCGGACACCCTTATCCAAAGCGACTTACATTTATCTTATTATAATATCTGAACAACTGAGGGAGTAGTCCTAAGAGGACGTTCCGATATGGACCATCCAATGCCTTAACCCTTGAGCTACCCTAGCCATGCACTGCATACACTTTGATTGGCAGATCGCCATCCGAGTCAAATTAGAATCCAACCTGGGGGTTTGGATCAACCATCCTACCAGTGGTGACCAAAGTGATTGACGCTTGTAGACGACTAATAAGGTTTACTGTCATATCATGTCAGTTATCATATTTTTGCCACTTCTTTTTTTTTTTCCTAAATAAGAGTACTAAAAGATCAAACCTTTTTTGGGCCCAAGCACTATGACATCAGACCTATGACATCTATCAGTGTGCAGGGCCATCTTGTGAAGGGCCTTCTAGTTCTGTTTTTTTTGTTGTTGTTGTTGTTTTTTGAGGTCTTAACATGCTCAAAATTCATGAAAATTAGCACGCAGGTTGGAATTTACTGCCATTAGGATGCCTTAATGGCTGGTCCCTGGGCGTGGCATGGGGCTGTCACAAGAGTTTTTGCTGCATATTTCATACTGTATACACTTGCATGTACAGTATACATGCGAAGCCTGGTATACATTTAGATCTCATTGAGCTGAACAACATTATGGGCTCTACTCAATAGGAAGTCGGTTATTTTTGGTTGTATGCACCCAAATTAATTTGATATACTCCTCCAACGGGATTTATACGATCGGCACCAAACCGGGCCCATGTAATCTCAAGACATTGAGGATGCAAAATTGCAAAGGGATTTTAGCCATTTCAAACGGTTCAGCAGTGATGATGCTTTATACTTATGCCAAAAAAGTGGCTAATAACGTCTTGAGTTACATCACATATTGTGATGCTTCTGGGGCTTTTTGAAGGCCTTAACATAACATTCTCCATATTCAAAAATTATGTCATAATGGTATTGGTAAGTCCATTTTAATGTAAACGCATGTGCCCTCTGTGCCCACTGTCTTTCTGGGACACCCAGGTGGGATGGCACATGTGCTTGGATTGGATTCATCATTGTTCCTTCCAACTGTATATTTTTCTGAACTATTGTACTAGGAAAAGAGTTTAAGGTATTTAAATAAACAGATTTATTCGTTTACTAATGAAATAATCTACAGGCAAGATAATTTGGCACATTTTAAGCATTTATTTTAAAGATTATTTTCAAGGAATAGGGTTAATTATTAGTGTTTTATTAAAATAACTATTTATTTTCATTTACCAAGATGAGATTTGATGTACAGATTGTTTATCAGTCTCACACATCTTAAAGTTTTGCTGCTTAAATTCCTGCTCAATCTAAAACAAATACACTTACCTCACTTCAATATGTGTGTCCATAGATCCTGATCCTCCTGGTGTTAGTGTTGTATATATAGAGCCTCTCCATCCATTTACGAGGTTTCCTCCTCTCTGGGGAGCAATCACTCTTTTCAGGCATCCATTTCTTCAATAATGCAGCACTTCTATGGTTTCTCCTTCCATGACTTCAAGTTTCCTGCTGCGTGACCATGCATTCCTCACCGTCACTCCTTACATCTAATTAGCATCAGTGAGTTCTGCAGGCTTCGAGCTTGAATAAGTCATAAGAGCTCGCTGATTAGCAGCTCACGTTCCTGCAAGCGTTATTTTCCAGGAGCTTTCAGACAGCTGACTGGTCTTCCTGGTCGAGCTCACCTGTGACTCAGGGGCTGTAGAGGTGCCGTTAAGACTCTTTTTATTACCCATCCACTCCCATTTGATTTAGGTAATGAAAGACTTTACGTCGTCTGATTGTGGAGAGCTCAAGAGTAAGAAACAGGAGATACAAACACCTCTTAAGTAAGGCAAAGATTCTTAAGGAATCTTTGCCTTACAATATCTTGCTGTTCTAATATGTTGCTGTTCTAAATTTTTTATTTGCATTTATTGTATTTATTGCATTAATATTTATATATCTTTTTCATAATATTGCTTTGTTGAGATTTTCACCAGTAACCAATAATAAAATTTAATATAATAGCAAATGGTATCTAGTATTTATTGTAATCGGCAAAATATAGAAATCTGGAAATCTTTGATCTTATACTCAGTTTGTTCAAGTTAATCTGGGATTTGTGATGAATTTTCTTCTGAATGTAGTGTAAAACCTTTAACAAAGATTTCAAACAAGTATGCAAGTCAGTGGTCATGCAAGTCCACATTTAACCTTTAAAAATCAACTGATACTTTGTTGCCAGTGTGTGAAAGTGATGTTGGACATTACAGGAACTTACTGGAGTTACTGTCACACCCCCCCATACATTCCTGGCCTCGCTTCAATCCATTTCCACATGTTTGAGCCATTAAAGGAGTTCCTGGGAGGCCGGCGTTTCAGACATTAAGCAGGCAGTCCGATCATGGCTCTGGCGTATTGTGAAAACTTTCTACCTTGATGGTTTTCAAGCACTAGTGAAACACTAGAATGAGAGCATTAGTATATATTAGGGGATTACAGTACATGCAATCGAAGTCCCGGTTTGACTCGAACGGCCCTTGGCGTTCGAGTGGATATGCATTTACCCATGTTTAAGATATTTCTCATATGCCAATACATCAATTTGAAACTGTAAATAAATTATGAATTTCTTGTGAAAAGTCCTAAAACAATGCTGTTGTGTATTTAGTTATAAATAAATTATCATGTGTGTGTCCGTAATAGCCAAAGTGTTTCCCCGGTAAACATTTTAGGAATAACCTGGTTGCACAAGACTGCACATGGTAGTTTATTTACAAAGAGGTCATGTGACTCTGCTAAGAATAAACATTCAAACACAAGTTCCAAAGTAATTATCATATACAGGATATGCCATTAATGACTTCTGATTAACCCCTCATTAAGATTAACTGTGTTCGTATTATGGATTTTCCCTTTTCTTTTAATGTTGACCAGGGTGGACAAAAAGATAGTTCTCCAAAACTTTCAAAAGGACAAGAAGAAAATGAATCAGTGAGGCCAAAGCATCACAGAAGTAGCAGCAGAAATATCAGGCTCAGGCTTATATTATATTACTTACAGTAGCCTTTTTACAAGATAAACTATCCAAACATTTAATCCGCCTCACACTATGTGGAAAAATATGTAGGACATATTGGACATATTTTTTACATGAATGTTTGGTGCTAAAACAAGGTGGCTTTTAACGCCATACGCATGATGAAGCACGGTGGTGGCAGCATCCTGCTATGGCGCTGCTTCTCTCCAGCTGGGACTGCAGCTCTAGTCTAGTTATAGAGTATGATGAATATCTCCAAACACAAATCTATTTTTGCACAACACCTGCAGATGAAGAAAAGTCTCACTTTCTTTCGGTGTACAGGAACTACAACAGTAAGTAGTGAAACAAAGTGAATAATTTAATATAGTACAATATCACAAAAGTCCTGATTCAAATTCAGTTTTCGCGTCATGACAGTGGTTTACATGTCAAATTCTCTGGCGAATGTATTATATATTATAGCTGATTCTCTTCTTCTCTAATTTCGTTTGATACAGAAATCTATGAATACATCAAGCAGTGCAAACAAGCGTCACCATATCGAATATGGTCTATGAAAAGGAATGCGTGTGTATTCACTAAAGCACGGTATGAATGAAATGTTATTAATAAAGCTTGTGTAGTGAGTTGGGGTTCACTGGAGACCGTCAGATCACGTGAGGTCTAATGTTCTGTTCTGCCATGCCAAGCTGGGTTTAGTTTCAAATTAACGCAAACTAAAATGTATCATATTTATATATATATATATATATATATATATATATATATATATTTATATATATATATATATATATATATATATATATATATATATATTTATATATATATATATATATATATATATATATATATATATATATATATATATATATATATATATATATATATATATATTATATATATATATATATATATATATATATATATATATATATATATTATATATATATATATATATTTATATATATATATATATATTTATATATATATATATATATATTTATATATATATATATATATATATATATATATATATATATATATATATATTTATATATATATATATATATATATATATATATATATATATATATATATATATATATATATATATATATATATATATATGATACATTTTAGTTTAGTTTATATATATACACAAACACATACACAGACAATATCAAAAGGTACATGGTAGGGTTGTGTGTATTCTTTTGCATCAGTACAAGATATTTTTTTTTTTTCAATATAAAATTGTTTAGATTACGTACAGTATTTCCCCTTTTTTTATAATTTTTTTTTTTACTGTACACACACTCAGAGAAAATTCTATCAACCATCTTTTGCATACTTGGCACCCAAGAGCGATGTAGAGAAAATACGGCCAGTTTAGCCTCTTTGGTTTTCGAATGGCTAGGACATGATCAGGGTTCGACCTCACACCCCTATGATCATTTGTTCCACCCTTTTTTAACAAATAAAAATATTAATATAATAGACACACATTAGACATGACCTGGTACATGGAACACAAAGTCATAAGAAATTTACAAAACATATGGGCTAAAGCTTGCTGTATATTATTGATGTCATTTCCTGAGAGACAATAGAAGGGACTGGTGTCAGTAAGGGTTTACAAACCGTTAGGACAAGTTAATTTGCCACCATGACCATAGACACTGTCTGCCTAGAAACTAATTCGGAAATGAAAGAATCTCCCACACATGCATGTTTAGACACACTCTACTCTATATTAAATCTATGTACTGTGGTTAATCTAAAAGGGTGAGTCAAAAATTATCGTCACTCCTGCTATATAAAATGTTTTTGCTCTTTCCATTTAAGGCTACTGTCTCCCCAGTCACTGCGGAATAAATCAGCCATGGCTCTACCGATGTAATAATACACATTACACTTAGGTTTCTAAGGAAGGTGAAAGTTTCTTAAAGAGAATCATTCCCGGTGACGAGACGCAGATTCATCACTACGAGTCTGAGAGTAAACAGCAGAGTATGGAACAGAAACATCCTCAGTCGCCAACTGAGAAAAGGTTCAAAAGTCAAACATCAGCTGGAAAAATTCATCGACGCTTACAGTTTTCAGCGATTCTCAAGGGCCAGTACTGGAACATTATCAGAAAAAGGGTTCAACAGTCAAAGTGCTCGTTACAGTGAGACGCTTATCGAAGAGTAGAAAAGACTAAAGACTAAAAATCCTAAAAAGCATCTTGCATGATGATGCCCACTCCGTCGACGGTCTGCGAAAACATCATTTTGAAGCGTTAAAGCGTCCTCCCTGTGGTCCTGATCTCGCTCCATCAGACTTTCACCTGTGTGGTCCCCTGAAAGCCGCCCTACGAGGACCAGGATTCGTTTCTGATGAAGAAGTGAAGACGGCGGTGCATTCATGGCTCGCAGCTCACAGATGAACAAAGTGTATTGAAGAGCAAGGAGATAATATTGAAAAATTTGTATTTGTATTTTCTGAAAGTTAATTAAGATAAATTCTTTTATTCTTATAATTTTTGACTCACCCTTGTTCTATTTATAATCATGGTTTAAATTCCAGCCCAATCACAATTATTGCATTTCCTTCCTCCGTCTGTGTATCTGATAATGTATTATCTCTTACTGTAATGTAAACTCTTATTTACACCTTCTATTATCAGATTATACTGCATATGTTACAAACAATCAATACACATCCACACACACACACACACACACACACACACACACGCACACAGACGCATATTTTTGCCTCGGGTCAGTATCCTTTCTTCTTGTTTTGAATCTTGCTTTACAGAATCTGAGATTAGAGTCAGTTAGGGGTGTGATCAGTGTTCATCCAGCGTCACTGGCAGCGGCGGTAGAAATGGAAGTGGTAGTCAGTGAACAGGATTTCCGCGTAGTTGGGGTCTGTAGCACAGTGAGCCTGACCCTGAGGAGAAATCAGATCCGTGACAGTTAGGTGACAGTGTACTGTATATACAGACCTTACTTGTAAAGAGTTAAATTGTTGTCAGTGTGGGAGAAAAAGACAATAGAAAGAAGGAAAAGTAAAAACGCGTACCGCTACTGAGAGACGGAAGTGGAAAGATGATCGGAAGTGTTGAGCGACAGACAGGGGCCACTCGTGTACATACCCCTGTAAAACACAGCAAACTGCGCGTTAATGTCTCTTAGGAGAGAGATGGAGCTGCTCTCTAAGGTTTTTCCTTAACAGGCCATTAGACCACATAGTCAGTCCACACAAGCACCAAAACATCTCCTCCAATTCAATTCAATTCACTTCAAAAGTCATCCTTCAGCTGAAAAATTCATGCTTACAGTTTTCTGCAGCTCTCAAGGGCCAGTATTGGAATATTATCAGGAAATTCATCAAATATACAATTCTGCACAATGAAATTCAATTTTCCAGGTTTTTGTTAGTAGGCTGAGGTCAGAGCGCAGGGTCAGCCATTATATGGCGCAGACAGAGTTAAGGGCCTTGCTCAAGGGCCCCACTGGGCTCGACCCGCGACCTTCTGATCAGTAGCTCAGAGCCTTAACACACTGACCCACCACCGCTACCTCAAGCGTTGGCCGAAAGATTTATAAAGTTTCGGGTAAACTTTTAACAATTAATAATAGATTATCCAAATTATAATAAAGTTAAATTACCTTTTAATATTAATTTGTAATATGTCTTTTTTTAAAGACATACAGTACAACCATGCACTTATTTGTTGCTCATAAATTATATATAACTTGCAAGTAGTTTGTATTATATATTTGAATGAAAAAAAAACACTACACAGTGGGGGGGATTCTTTTTTTTTTTTTTTTACCTTACTGTATGTACCGTACTGTACTTAAAAAAAAAAAAAAGCCATTTTTTCTTCCCTCCAAGTCGTAAACACACACACACACACACACTCACACACACAGCATAAAGTCGATGTGACCTTGGCTACTGGATGGTGAGTAAACTCTACCTGCGTGTTGTGGACTCCGAGCAATTCCGAGTCCTTATAGTCGATTACAGACGCACACTCCTCCCTCAGGTCATACCCACACAGGTGAGCCACTAACAGCTCAGGGGTGCTGTTCAAACACACACACACACACACACACACACACACACACACACACACGCACGCACACACGCGCGCACACACGCGCGCACACACGCACGCACACGCACGCACACGCACGCACACGCACGCACACACACGCACACACACACACATACACACATACACACATACACACACATACACACACATACACACACATACACACACACACACACACACACACACAGAGTCACCCATAGTATTGTGAACCAACACTTCCGAGTATGCATGTTTGTAATAAAGCATAAAGCTGTGTAGAATCGGACACTGTAACTTCTAATGTTGCTATATAGCTGGAAAAGCTAGAATTAAATTGTACAGTAACATTTGGTATGCAAAAATTCACGCACTTCATCTGCAGGGTGATCGGCATGTTGGTGGGGATGTGTTTACTAATGGGGATCCGATAGATGTAGATCCCTTTCCTGTGAAACACACACACACAGGTTATTATTCGTTATACAAACAAAAACAACAAAAAAACTTTAAAAAGGACAATGAATGAACACGGCGTACCGAGAGTTCTCCTGGTCTATGTAATTGTGATCTATAACCTGCTGGTTTTGCAGGATTAGGATCGACTTAATGGTCGTGTTCGTCCCTGTAAAAGAAAGAAAAATTTGTGATGCAGTTACAATCATACTGTAGTTACAGTTAAACTAGGCGTCATATTGTGCCAGAATTATGATGTTGTTGGGTAAACTCACAGTCGCTGTAGTATCGTAACCATTCCAATGGGATATTAACTGAAGAGACAAATAAGACATCAATATAGTGACGAAAAAAAGGAAGATTGGTAAGTTTCAGTGTCATCGTCGTTGATGGACGAGGACTCACCTGTTGGACTAGGCAGTGTTTTGTGAACACTGGGGTCAGCAGTAGAGCTCGTCAGGACAGACATATGGTTTCTGGATGTTGTGTCTAGACAGCAATAAACTTCGTCCGAGTAAAACACACTAGAGAAATCAACGTCTGGTGGCCAGGGGCCGGGGGAAGAGGTCGGGGATACTGTAAAGGGAAATCATAGAGCATGAAATTATGAAACAGTAATACAATAGCGCAAAGTTAGTGCTGTGAAAAAAATATTTGTCCCCTTCCTGATTTATTTTTTTTTTGTTGTGCTCCTTAATTCTCTACCCAAATCTACTCAGTGTCCTGAGTGTAGATCCATAGAGCAAATGTAAGTGCGAGTCTTGAATCTGTAAATCTCGCTACATATCGTAGCTTGGATGTAATACTGTATGTAAGCAATGCAATTCGATTTTACTGCACTACTTCTATATCGAAAAGTAAGATAACTCACAATCTCAACAACTTCAGCTAGACATTTCGCTTCATGTCTGTGTAATCGTATGACTTTTATTGCTGACCTTTGGCTTTCATTACAAGTGACATTTTGAGTAAACATGTTTTCGGTTCCTTTCTCAGTACGACAGAATGTCACTCTTGTTATTGATAATCACACATGTGCTACAGATGTGCTGGTCAGCCATTAAAGTAAAAAAAAAAAAAAAAACAGCTTGAGAAGAAAATCATGTTAGACAATTTACTGAATATTTATATGAATACATCAAAGCTTATTATCAAAATGCACATTTTTGGAACCATTTAGATGATTACAACTGAGGTTAAATGTTTTCAGACACCTACAGTACGCTAAAGACATTCAATTATTTTCATTTTCTACACCACTGTATCCACTGTACAAGCCGCGGAAGCTTGGAGTTTATCCCAGGACATTTCAGGTACGTTCTGGACAGACTACCAATCCATCTCAGGAAACACACACATTTACACACTCATTCACGTGGTAAAGATTTCAGGTGACTTCGCAATCTTTAGATCATGGTCCTTCTGGAAGACCCAGTTGCAATTAGACTTTAATTCCTGGCTAATGCCTTCAGGGGAAACAGTTCAAATTTGGGTTCTTCTGAACAGAGAAAATTTTCATAATAGATAGAATATTAAAGGAATCTGTGGACATAAAATGTGTTTTATAAAAATGAAAACACATAATAAAATAAGTTTTATTATCTGGAATATTCTTCTTATACAGTGGAACCTCGGATTGCGAGTAACGTGGTTTATGAGTGTTCCGCAAACCGAGCAAAGATTTTTAATAATTTTTTATTCGGAAACCGAGAAAGTATTAGTTTACGAGTGCCGAGTATCATGCTTCACACATGGGACTCTTATTTTGACACCAAGCGTCACTCTCTTACCTGAGACTCGCGTGAGCGCATACATATAGAATCACTGCTGTAAAGTAAAAAAAAGATAACAAAAGAACCAGCACTTTACCTTTGAAAAGAATCGCGACAGAGCGGAATTTTCTGTGTAAAGCAGAGAGTGTGTGTTTCTATGTGTGTGAAGCTGGGAGGGGGGTGTAAAGGCGAGGAAGAGTCTGTGCGTGTGTGTGTGTGGCGGTGTCAAATTACATGCCCGCACACACATACAGTAGGAGACACGCTGAAACAGAGAGGGAGACGTTGATTATACCAGTAAAAGACGAACATTAACACCCAGCAGGGGAGACGATTACCCACAATTCTGCAGCGCAAGAGAGAGAAAAATCATTGGCTCAGTTGTGATCACGTGACGCTCGGTGTCAAAACAAGAGCGCATGCGTAATTCATGACACTCGGCACTCGTAAACCAAGACTTGGTCGTTTATCAAGTCAAAATTTATTTTAAATCTTTGCTCGTCTTGCGGAACACTCACAAACCTCATTACTCGCAATCCGAGGTTCCACTGTAAACAGTTTTTAACCTTACGTTTATTGACTATTACTGTATAAACAATGAAATATTTAGAGATGATCAACTTGACAATTGCTTTAATAAACTTTCAGTGCTGTTTCGGTGTTGTGTTTGTACAGTGAACACTGATTTCAATTACATATCCGTTTATTAAGCATACTGTATATGTTAGCAGACACTATATTGTGTGTACATATAGCACTGTGTAGTGCTGATGTACACTAGAGGTGGACCTTGGGCGGAACTTGGACCTGCACTCCGTCTCCAAATCTTAATTGGTTCATTTTCAGCATCTCATTGCAGGATTCTAATCAAGATAAACAGATTCAACTTTTACTTACCTGTAGTCACCATATCTGTAGTAGTGCGGATGGGATCCACACTGGTGTTACTACAAGGATTAAGAAACCAGAACAGTTAAATAAATACACATTCAGGTTTGCAATGTATCAGTAAATATCTTGCACTGCACAGATATAAATGAAGAGGTGGAGGGTGATTACAGTGAGTGTACTCTACCTGGAAACAAAATCCTTGTCTTCTCGTAAATTGAGCATGAAGAGTGTGGTGATACAGATGGCACTGGAAACAAAATTCGAAAAAAAAAAACAAATCTCAGTGTAAACCCACAACTAAAATTCACATCTGGCAAAATGTAATTGTGAAAGCTATTTTTAAGATTTTTTTTTTCAACTTCTACACTGCATTATACAATATATATAATAGTGCATTATACTATACAACTGCTAATATTGTTATAGTTTTTCCCTCAATTATATGAACAGTTTGACATCAAAATAAAATATCTTCATTTTGGCTCATTGAGATTTTCTTTTTCTTTCAAAAGAAGAAAAAAATATAACAAGAGATTAGAAAATATTTCGCCATTTTTTTTGTTTGAGTCACATGGGTGTTAAATGGTCCAATTGCCAAAATATAGGCTTTTTTTGTTGGCTTGTTTGATTGTTATTTTAAGGTGAATTTTGGATGATTTTGTAAAATGCTCCACCTGTCACAGTGAAAAATAAATAAATGAACAATAAATCAGCCTACAATTGGGTTTCTGTCCATAAAAACATGTAGTTTAGTGATAATAATATTGGCTAAGTAAAAAATAATAAATATAATAATAATAATATATAAATATAATAATAATAAATAAATGTTAATAATAATATTTGTATTATTATTGTTAGTAGTAGTAGTAGTAGTAATAATAATAATAATAATAATAATAATAATAATCATCATAAATTAATGCATGGACTGTCAGTGATGGCTTATAATGAGTAAAAAAGTGTTGCACACAAAACCTTTGAAGAACATAAGAAATGATACAAAAACATTTTACTTTGATGTTTCACTTTGATTTTGGAGACTGTGTATCAAAGTACAGGGATGCACTGTATAAGGTCCATATATGTCTGTGGTCCCATAAGGTTATAATATAGTTCAGAAATCCTGACTGGAGAATGGGACAAAGCAGACAAATTCAGGTAAAAAAAAAAAAACAAAAAAAAACACGACACATGATTCTTGTATATGAAGCTTAACTTTCTTTTGGAAATATTACTTTCGTAAATATCGAAACGCATCATGACTCTCAAATGCAGAAAAGCCAAAAATAAGAATGTACTTTATAGGACATTTCATGTAACTGTGTGTGAATGTGGACAATAATTTCCCAAAAATGAGTAAAAGACTGAAAGAATGGTTTATATCTCATTTTGCTGTCAAACTGTTCATATATACCAAAGAAAAAGAACTCACCAAAAAGCCATGGTTACCACAAGCAGGATGATGGTTGCCTGAAATATCCTGTGCTGGAGACAGTGCTGGTATATCTCGCGTACATACTCCTGACACAAAAACATCATGCTTTTAGAACTGGTGAACTTCATAAAAGATACAGTAAATGATTAGTGACTTAGATGAATGAATCTGACTCACTTTGCAAGTTTTTGATGGTGGAGGCTTTTGGGAAGGAACTGACGTTTGGGTTTTGTTGCTTTTCGTGGCTCCACTGTAAGAAAAAGCATAGAAAGGGAATACATATATGCAGGACAGAAAGTGATGAGCAAATTGTTTTTAATTGATTTTTTTATCATTTTTATTTTATTTAATCAGTTTTATTTATATTTACTGTTTATTCGTGGCGGTGCTTTTGGAGCGCATGCTCCCCAGGTTCTTCAGCTTGGCCAGGCGAGTGTTCCACACCTCGAGCTCCTCGATGCGCGTCTCCAGGTTATCAGTAAGCTTGCAGAGCTCTTTTACAGCCCCCACGTTCTCCATAAAGATCTGTTCCTGTTAGGTTATCCACAAAGAAGCTCAGCTTAATAGTTGGGGTCAAAATGGTTGATCCTACCAACCTACAGTACAGTATGCTAAGCCTAGGTTTAAACTGCTTGACCATGTACAGGTCATGGTTTTTGTACACCAGCAATAACCAAATAACTAAAATGCTCAAAGTGTCATTTTTTTTCCTTCTGCCTCATAAATTTCTTCTTCTTCTTCAGGTTTTTCAACATAAATTCAGATTTCTCATGGTAAAAATTTAGCGGGTGTACTTACTTTATCCACCATAAGGAAGTTGTGGATTTTCTGTCCATCAGAGCATGTGACATCTCCGACTTCTCTCACCGCCGTAGGAAGCAGCTCCCTCACCTCCTGTGCTATAATACCTGAAAAACCGCAAAAATCCTAATCCTTCAGATCAATTCCCTTCAACTCTATTCAAGGTTAAGTTGATTTCATATCTTCCATTTGGGCTAAATCTAAACATAAAATTCACAGTTATAATTAATAATTATTATGAATAATAATAAATTATGCATAAGTTCTAATACAAATGGTGACAAATTGGCACCCTGTCTATGGTGTACTACTGTACGCCTCGTGCCCTAAGTCTCCTGGGATAGGCTCCAGGCCCCTCACCACACTGTATACAGGATAAAGTGGTATAGACAGTGAGCGAGTGAGAATGAGTTCGAATATAGTTTCTATTTACAGAGACAAATTTATTCAAAAAGCTATTATGTGCTTTAATGCTATATTCTTATTGAGTTTTTTAAACAGTCTTTAAACAATCAGTGAATTAAAGTAATATAACTGTACCACCGAGTCTCTCTAAGTCAATTTAAAAAAAAGTTGTGTGTGTAAAAAGGAATCGGGTCAGTTCCTCCTCATCCTCATTAGCTTATCCACTCACACAGGTCCCTTCCAGGTCACTTACTGTATGGTTCACATAATGTTTTCCTAAATACACTGCTCATAAACAGTCATTGCCAAAACCTTCTGTATTGTGTAAGTATCATGACTGGATTGCCATGAAACCCTTTGCACATGGATCGTCGTAAGTATTCTAGACTCTTAGATCATGTCTACTCCCTGCCTATAAACAATCTATAAAAGTCCTGGAGATTTAAGAGTAAAATACATATTATCTATTACCTTTTGTGCATTAAACCAAAAATCTTCTGGTTTTGAGAAATGAACATGCTTCATTTGAATATTAAAGCCTGAACACATCATGGCCACAAGCAAAGATCATTTCATGTACAACATGCCTGTAGACATCCTAACAAGGACCAATGCTCTTCGTGCTTTTATGTGGAAGGCCACACACACCTGTTTCATGGACCTGATCGATGCCCATCTTCGATGCGAACTCAGGTTTGTAGTCATACTCGACGATCCTCATCTGGGCTATTCTCTTCAGCTGTTCTGTTGAATCCGCCTGGGAAATCATCAGAAGCATCCACATGATGCAATGTAAATCCACTGCTTTTTACGTTTCTAAAAGACAACCAGGTGAAGGGATCGCTGAGCGCATTAAACAACAGAAAGAACGTGGTCACCTCTCTGATGTTCTCCTTTGCTCTGCTGTCCGAGGGGTGCATGACTGTGCCCATTATCTTGGCATTTCCGCAAACCACCAGGGCCTCGTCTGGGGTATCGGTGTTGATCCCCACCACTCCCTGACATACCACTGAGTCTGGAGTCTGTCCTTTCAGCCAAAGCACCTCGCTGTCATTCTCAAACTGCCCTGGGTTTGAGGCCTTTTTGAGACAGATGAGTGAGTCAATGAGTGAGTCACATTATTTATCTCAACATTCATGCAGTTAGGGCCTAAACAATACAGTAGAACCTCAGATTGAGAGTAATGTGGTTTGCGAGTATTCCACAAAATGAGCAAAGATTTAATAAAAAATATTAATAAATCTTGACTTGAAAAACGAGCAAGTCTTGGTTTACGAGGTTTACTTGTTTTGACACCGAGCGTCACGTGATCACAACTGAGCCAATGATTTTTCTCTCTCTAGCGCTGCGGGATTGTGGGTAATGCTGGGTCTTAGTGGTCGTCTTTTACTGGTGTAATCAACATCTCCCTCTCTGTTTCAGCGTGTCTCCTATGTGTGTGTGTGTGTGCACGTAATTTGACACCGACACACACACGCACGCACTCTCTAGCCTTTATACCCCTCCCCGGCTGCACACACACACACACACACACACACACACACACACACACACACACACACATACACACACACTTACACACACACTTACACACACACTTACACACACACTTACACACACACTTACACACACACTTACACACACACTTACACACACACTTACACACACACTCTGCTTTAGACAGAAAACTGTCGCGGTTCTTTTCAAAGGTAAAGTGCTGGTTCATTATTATTTTAAATTTTTTTTTACCTTACAGCAGTCATTCCTTTAGTATGTGCTCATGCGAGTGTCATTAGAGAGATTTCTTGTTTTTCTCGTTAAAACAGTGTTTCCGTTGTGTGTGTGTTTGTTATGAAACTTAAAAAGCGAGGTGGGGGGAGGGAGGAGGAGTTTTACTGTGTAAGACGAGGCGAGGGAAGGGGCTAATTCCACGCACACAAACACGCACACACACACAAATAAACAGTGCCTGTGCGCATAAACAAACACTTATCTGTCAGGATTTATTTGTACTTTTTTTAAAGGTAAACTGCATGTTAATTTGTTTTATTTTTACTTTATATATTGTATTAATCTTTTTTTATATTTATTTTTTTGGTGCTGTGGAATGAATAATTTGAGTTTTCATTATTTCTCATGGGAAAATTCTATTTGGTTTACGAATGTTTTGGAATACGAGCCCGCTTCCGTAATGAATTGTGCTTGTAATCCAAGGTTCCACTGTACTGAGTACAGCTATAATATTGAAAGCACTGGGTTAATTTTAATACTTTACTACCAAGCAAATCAGGTAAAAAATTTCCCCTATTGTGACCTCATAAAACAAGAGTTCCATCTCTGGCTCAATGCTCATCATTGCCGTTCTCTGGGTGCCCTTTTTAAGAGGAACAGTGGGCTACCTGCCTAACATAGCTCTTTTTTTTTTAGCTCTGAAAAAGTGCTAGGTTAGCTGTTATTTTGCTCTTAGCTGTGTTTTATCTTTATATTAAAATATTAAACATGTCATCTTTATTTAACAATCCTACATGTAGTTTCCCCTTACTTGTGTCATAAATACAGGTGGTAAAAGCCTGAAAACAGATGGGGAAAAGTCTGATACGGGTCTAATAATGGATATTTCCAGTCCAGGTGTTTTGGCTGGGACAATGGGGAGTTTAGATAAGGTTTATTTAAAGCTACAGACACAGAAATGGCACGTTTGGAATAGGAGTGAAACAGAAAGAAACATCAAGCAATAATGTAATGTCTGAGATGTATTTCAGCTGGAACATGCTGACATACTTTGGAAGAATTTTAAAAGGCCTACAAGAAAAAATATATATATTTAAGATATATTTACCCTGACAATGATTCTCTCAGAAACATTAGCAACCAGCAGGTAACTCTTTTCTTTGACTGTAGCATAAAGTCCAACAACCATTAGGAAGTACCTGATTAATAAAAATGTAAAAAAAAATTAAAAAGATTAGCACAGATTATACAAACTCTCATCTCCCAAAGAAAACCTAGTCTAGAGCTAAATTACTCATAACTATCATATTAAATACATTAAGTCATGTATTCGGTACCTCTGGTCAGGATTGGGTTTGCCCTTCTTCCTCATGTTGTTCGCAGTGGTCTCACTGAAGTGTAATCTTCCAAGCGTAATCTTGGTGATTTTGTTTCCAGGCAAGTTTACTCTGAAAAAGACATACAATAAAATCATAATAAAAACCTGTGAGCTTGTGATCGTAGACTGTAGACATTTTAAATCATGCCAATGGAAAGGTCTAAAATGAACATTTACTGGACTGGAAGGAAAGGCTTTTTGCTGCGGTCCGACTGTGACTGCTCGATGGTGATGTGGTGGTTCTGAGCCTCAAGCTGCAAAGAAAATAAATCTAATTGATTGAATTATACAGGCATACATAATTGTTTTAACCTTTCATCTCAACCAAAGATATGTATTTTCAAAGAGAAACAAGAACTAGACATTAACCTTAACTCCAAAGACTTTCACTTGGAAGCCATCTACCGGCACCGGACCTTCTGGTGTCGTCACATATTTGGGGTGTCCAGCCATCCCGATGTGTACTGTAACTTGGAAGTGATTTTTTTTCTGGCACACAAATGCTTCGTCAGCTGTCGAGTAGCTGAAACCTTTATCTGTGTCCACATGGTAACCTGGTGGAGGGCTGTCAAGAGATAAAAAAAAAGTCATAAAGATGTCATATTCAGTCAATTAATTATACTTTAGAAAGGAGATTAAAATAAGATGTTGAATAATATATATATATATATATTTCGACATCTTTTATGCTGCATTTTTTGACACGTCAGTTACTAATAATTCGTTTATTCATTGTATCAGAATTCCAGTAAAGATTTACACACAGTACAGTGCTCAAGTCTCGAGCCAGCAACCTAATTTCTTCGCATTAAATTATCATATAAAATTGATTTTGTAGATTAATTAAAGAACGATTGTGACAGGCTGCAAACTTCCTAAAGATACAATTGAAATGTATGGTTTATTTAACAATCTCAGTAGCAACCTTATTTCCCCTCTCATCTGTTCCAACCACTCAGCATCAGCATCAGCAGTACACTAATCACCGCCTGATCATCTGCACCTGTTTCTTACTCGTTCATGCCTTATGTTAGCTAAACTTGAGTCTGAGTGATTCCAATGAAAAGGCTTACAGAGTTTGGTAGCTGCTGTTGTATAGACTGCTCCACTGGCTTGGTTGATAGCGCTCCCATTTCAGTAGCTGGTACGTCGCGGCCGGACTTGCGGCCTGGGCGTCACCATCATACCCTGACCCTTCACATGCACCCATTTCAGGACCTGTGGGAGAAACCATGTTCAGAACACTTAGAGAAATACTTAGACTTCAACTCCAGCTGCAAATGTTATTCCTATTATGAAATGTAATAGTTAAACACCTACAAAATGAAGGCTTGTTCCAGACTGCTTGGTCTCTCCATTGGCTGTCATCTGTGTTCATGTCGAAAGAGTTTGAGCGCTTTCTCTTATTCTTTTCAGGTAACAGTTGACTGCGAAAAGAAATTGTGATAATGAAAATGTCATGTAAAGTAATCTTTTATGAAATTCATATGTGTGGTTATTAACAGGGGTTGCCACATTTTAGTAGAAAAATTCATACCAAATTCACCCCAGACCTGAAACTAGCACGACACAAATTATTATTCTCTTATATCAGCCTTTCTATATGAAACAAGGTCACCGTGGTGCTGATGTACAGATTTGATCCACCACCGAATTCCGCTTTCTCAATCTTTGTAAGCTTTGCTTGCACTAACACTTTGCCCTTTCATAATAAATTTCATTGATTTGCTATGAAACAAGATTTTCGTGGCTTTTGGAATTTGGCACAATCCTTGCAACTCTGTTCAAACATCTCATTTGTTCTCCTCCCCCAAACATGGGGCAGCGAGATTCCCTCCTCAATGGGTGTCTATTGGTGCCATTTTTATCCTTTAGGTATGCAAATAACTTGATGAACAAACCACCCATCAATTGTGCCACATCCAGAAAGAAGAGTGAGAATTAATGAAATACCTGTTTACACTCTATCTGTCAAAATTGCAAATATTTTTTGGTCGCTCAAAAAATCCAACAGAATGTAAAACTTATAGAGTTAATCATGACTTTATGAATATTAATATGTGACTCTACATGGATGAGCCAACGATAATTCAATACACCTATTTTAAGTATCTTCGTCCTTTAAACTTCTGAAAAACAAACAAACCATGAGCATAAACATAAAGATGATATGATAAAAGGAAGGAAAATACTGGCCAGATTAAGGGGGCAGCCTTTGTTCCAGTACAATCTCACATCCTGCAGCCTTGGAGCTGCTCTGACGCAGTTGTCTAGCCATCAAGATTTGTTCGTTGTCACGGTAGCAATATCTCGTTATAGTGCTGTGTGGATGTGGGTGGGATATATTAGGCAGCAAGCAAAAATTTTGGCCTTCAAATTGATGTGTTGGAGGCAGAAAAATGGCTAAGCATAATGAATTAATCCAGAAGATCACAGACACCCTCCACAAGGAGCACAGGCTACAGAGGGTGCTATACTGAAGCATACAGGTATACTACAAGTGAAAAGTTTGGATACGTTCTAATTCCATGCTCCTGATTTGTATTTCTTTCTACACAGTAAAAAAAAAATGCAGAGGACGTCCAAATATGCAATAATCTCCTTTGAACAGTTGATATTGAGATGTGTCTGCTACTTATGATCTGTAAAGCCTTCATAACGCCTCTAATCTGAGGTACTGATTGTTAATTGGTGATTTCTGAGGTAACTGGTAACTGTAAATGAACTGCAGCAGAGGTAAGTTTGGGTCTTGCTTTCCTGGGGTCTTCATGAGAGACAGTTTCATCATGGTGCTTGATGTGTTCTGCAAGTGCACTTGACACAACACTGTTCTTGAAAGAACTGATCCAAAACAGCTGAACACGTGTCTTAGAATAACACCTGACTGCTGTTGTTGTTACTTAATTACCTGATGCCACGGGTTATTTCACGGTTTTGAAATCTTCAGTACTGTTCTAGAAGGTCGAAAACAAATCACAAAGCCAAAAAAAAGTGTCCAAACTTTTAACAGGTAGTGAATATATGGAAACTCGACTGGAAGCCAAAAGCCTGGGTGGAAAAGGCGCACAAGCATCAGGGATGACGGAAGCCGTAAGAAGATTATAAAGCAAAGCCAATTCAAGACCTTGGGAGAAGTTTACGAGAAATGAAGTGAGGCTGGAGTCAGTGCATTAAGATCCACCACACAGATGACTTCAGTGAATGAGCTACAACTGTTGCATTCCTAGTTTTAGTCCACAGTGTCACAGCAAAGTCAACTACCACAGCACACAGGACCTAACAGCTGCCCAGAGTGCCAAAACTACCACTAACTGTTTTGAAGACCAAGATATTATTGTGCCTGATTGACGAGCCACCTCACCTCACCTCACCTGAACCCCATATAGAATCTATAATCTATTGTCAAGAGGAAGATGAAAAACAACTAAACACCATTACAGATGGGCTGAAGGAGCCCTGATCAAGTATTGAATGCTTAAATGAACAACATACTTATCAGAAGTTAGACATTTCTGTATTGTAATGTAAATCGTTTTTTTTTTTTCCCCCGATTTTTTTCTCCCTAATTTAGTCGTGTCCAATTCCTCCCCGTCACTAGGGGGCTCCCACATTAAGGCTACTACTACCACTCAGCCGGGAGGGCCGAAGACTATCACGTGTTTCCTCCGAACCACGTGACGCCTGTTGACCACATCTTTTCGAACTGCTCGCTCGTGGCGTAACCCACTCGGAGGACGGCGCTATCCGCTCCTTCCCCTTGCGTGAGCTCACAGACGCCCCTGATTGGCTGTAGAGCCGTGATTAATGTGGGAGCACTAAGTACCTCTCGTCCCTCCCCTCTGAGAGAGCTCGGCCAATCAGCTCTCTCTTAGACCTCCGGCTGCGAGAGGTTACAGCACCACCCGTGATTCGAACTGGCGATCTCCGGATGATAGGGCGAGCACTGCGCCACTGCGCCCGTAAATCGTCATTTGACTCATTTTATGAAATATTCAATATTTTAGAGAACTGGATTTTTCTTTTTCTTTTTTTTAAGTTGTAAGCTGTAATCATAAAAACAGAAAATACTTAAAATACTTAACTTTGCATGTACTGAATCCAAAATATATGAGAGTTGAATTAAATTACGAAAGAAAAACAACTTTCCCATAATATTAATTTCGTAGATCCATGGTATATATTCTCTGACAGCATCAGATAATTCCTCTTGTTTGAAATTCCCAAAACTTCCAAACACTGTCCTAAGCTAACACAAGCTATTGGAGACACCGCTCACCCTGCATTCAGGTCAGGTTCGGAGGCCATGTACGGGTCCACACATACTCCGTGAGGTAGGAGGCATGGAGATGTGCTGGATGTGGCAGCTTCCGTGTAGCCTCTGAGTGCGTCCATAGGAGCATGCTGTACTGGTGGAGCGGACGTCTGTATGCAGCTCCCAGCAGGGCTGCTGTACGCATAGTGTAAAGATGGATCGCACACAGTCTGTGCTGTAGCAGGTGCTTTGGTCCTTATGTGCTTCATGGAGCTTCCTAAGTCAAACTGCGAGGACGGTGGAGCTTTAAGATGACAGAAAGGAGCGGGGGTCTGTCCTGTTAGATTGTGCAGGCCTGGACCCAGCTGATTGGCGGATAAGTCAGGGCCAAAGTGGACATCTGGAGGAGAAAAAGTGACAGTGTGGCAAAGCATGTCTCAAAGATGGATAGGTTCCATGCAAAAACGTACATATTGCTTTTGGTTGTTACCTGGAATCTGTGGAGGAGAACAAGGTTCTGAACCTGAATCTGGAGGTGATTCGGGTAACATACTGTAAAAACAAACATTTAAAGCATACAATAAAACATATCAATAAATCGAGGCAGTAATCTAAAGACCATGATGTTCTAGTTTTCTCGTTCCGCCCTCGATTTGAACCCTACTCCTTATTTTCCTATCACTTCAAAACCAGGGGACTTCAATCTCATCCACAAAGGCCAGACCACATCATCTCTGTGCGGATAAGATAAAAGACCCCTGAACTACACCACAGCTGTAAGTCCATCCAATAGCTTTTTTTCCTTTCAATTATATCACAGCAATGTGACAAAGCATTTTTATTTTTTTTTTATTGAAGAAGGACATGTTGTACTTTTTATTTGTGATGTGGAACGTCTGCAAAACAAGTTAATTCCTGTTTTATAACAGCTATAAACAGTTGTCCATTCACCAAGCTCTCTTTTATACTGTAAGACTGAGAGAAGCCAGTTTCTTATATAAAAGTGTCGCATTCAACAGCACTGTGGTATAACAATAATACACGTTACACTCTTGAAATTCAAAACGAGTCACAGAAAAATTTCTATTTGTATGTCTGTATGTCTGTATGTCTGTCCAGTCAAATCTTTTTCACGGAATCACACAAAACTGGCTCGACAGGATTTAATGAAACATTGGCAGTACAAAATACTTAGATATCTGCCTAAAGTTAAGCCTGCAGCATGAATGAAATCAAAATAATGGGTAGAAGTGAAGTGATGAGCAGTTCATTCAAAATGCAAGTGTCAAAATGTGGGCGTGTCTTAAATCTTACATTTTAAAAAAACTTTTGCAGTACTTAGATGAGTTTAACCTGCATCCTAAGTGAAATCAGAATGTTGAGTAAAAGCGATGTTATGAACAGTTATGTGTCGGATTTAATAATCTACTTTAAAATGATCTACTAATGCGCTAGTTGCTCAATGTAAACGAACTACAAACTCTTTTTCTCCCCCATCAATGACGGGTACTTACACCAGTAATGCACAGTATAAGACAGACTAAATAAAAGAAAATATATTTAGTACTCACAAAGAGGGGTCAATATCATTGCTCAGGTATTGCTCTAGGATGCTGGTGTCCACTACAGCACTGTCCAGTACACCACTGACATCATGGCCTGCCAATCAGAAAAACCATGCATACAGAGCTTTACATTCGATGCTATGAGTCTTCCTGGTCATTCCTCAAGATATTTAACATGTATCAGTCTGGAAAGGGTTACGAAGCCATTTCTAATGTTTGGGACTCCGGGTAACCACTGTGGGAGCCATTATCCATGAATGCAGAACACTTGGGACTGTGATGAACCTCCTCAGGAGAGGCCAACTCATCCAGGAGCTTTTAAAAGAACGCAGAACAATATCTGAAGAACTGCAGGCCCCGCTTGCCTCAGTTAAGGTCAGTGTAGGGAATTCAACAATAAGAAAAAGCCTGGGGGCAACAATAGTGTCCATGGGAGAGTTTTAAGATGAAAACCACTGCTGGCCGAAAAGAACACAGAGACTCGTCTCACATTTGCCAGAAAAAAACAAAACAAAAAAAAAAACATCTCGATTTCGTTCCCTTATATCCTGCGTAAAACTAACACAGCATTTCAGAAAAAGAACATCATGTCAACATTCATGGTAGAATCACCTCATAGGTAAACCTCGAGTCTCCTTAAGTGGTCTTTGGGTCATCCTCACATTATTAATTACTCCATGAAGACACGCTAGCTTTTATGAGGTTCAAAAAACTGTATGTCTGGGTGTCTAGATTGTCTAGAGTTTAATGGGTCCGGATGATGTCCTGTGGTCCTATCTCTGCCCAGTGGGACAAAGATTTCTATAAAAAAAAATCAGGACAATTCTAATCAGGAAACCACACGAGTTATAGCTAAAGCCGACACCCTTCAAAAAAATGACCCAAGGAAAGCATTAAACATGAAACACGGTTGCTCTGTACTCGTAATAAAATACTGCTTTCCCACAGGTACTGTACATTACCGCATTACTGTGGCCTTGACTTAATGGCTCTCTGACTTATGGACCTGTGGCCTTGAACGTATGAACTTATGTGGCAATGAAACTGAGAATGCGGCATCAGACGCTACAGCTACGGTTCATCATTCCTGTACACACACACAAACGCTTCCTCACACTACATTAATGTGTAGTGATTATGGCAATGTACATTTCAGCATGTCTACTGTACAGTTCATTGAAGAGAACATGAGCAATGCACAGGAAGTGAAAGACACTCCCGGGATCCGATCTAGATTCTTTAACCTGACGTACCCTGATCACCTCCTCCTATAAACTCCACGCTGTATAACAGCTTGCGTGGGAGTTTTTCACTTTAACCAACTCCAGGGTGAGGTTAGGAAGCTTGGCAGCTTGATTTGTAGGTGATTACACACAACGTGTTAGTTTGTTGCATTTCTTACAGCACACCGTACAGTATGTCCTGGATGAGAGAATGAGTAAACAGTTCCTGAAGCAAAAGCAGAGACTGTTGTGCATTAGGCAAGAAACGTAATGCAGACTATTCTGTACACATTATACGTAGCAACATTCCTTAAAGCTGGGATATTCCTTGACTACATTTTGTGTAATTGAACTCAAACTCTCAGTCAGAATATTTTACAGAGACATAATGTTTCGGAACAACAAAATGACTCTGCGGCATTATGTACTGTAGGTCTCACCATCGAAAAACTGCTGCAGGGCCTCATTTTCACCGAGCACATCCATCGGATCTTTCCCAGACCTGCTGCTCTCCCTCCGCTTTGCTCCCCCTGTTCAGCACAGACAGTTTGTACTTCTAATGCCATGTATTACCCTTGACATATTACAACTTTTATGTGAAGAAAAAAATTATATACATATATACTTCCCAATTAGCAGGAAAATTAACAAATTGACAAACGTATAATAATGTGCATTAGGAACAATTATGGAAGAATACATGAGGCATATAGAGTACAGTGGGAAAAGACAAAACAAAAAATGGCACCATTTCAGAAGGTTCATGTTACTGGCTTTCATCAGGCAAAGAAAATGTTACACTTATTTGAATTGTTTTCTAAAAATGTTGAATGTCCCGTGGATCATCAAAACCACATAGCATTAAAATCAGCAACGATTTATTTAGCTTTTTAACTATGAATCCATCCATAATGACTTTTAAGCCTCGTAATAAAAACTAACCACAAGCACAAGCGTGAGCTTGTGCATGACACGGCTAGTCATGGGGGTAACGTGTTACTGTAATATATTACTTGTAGTAACTAGTAACACAAATGTGATTTTCACAAAATGTTCACAGCATTTTCATTCAATTTGTGTGTGTGTGTGATAGAGGTAGCTAAGTTCTTCCTGTGTTTGCATGGATTTCCACCAGATTTTCATCACATAGGCTCTGCATCCATTATGACCCTGACCGGCATAAAGGAATTACTAAAGATTCTCTGTAGAAAAATCATGCCTAGTTAACCACTCACTCATTGTCATTACCACTTAATCCTGTATTCAGGGTATCCCAGGAGACTTAGGGCACGAGGTAGGATACACCCTGGACAGGGTGCCAATCCATCACAGGGCGCACAGACTTACATACACTCACTCACACACACACACACATTATGGGCAATTTGGGAATGCCAATTAGCCTAACCTACATGTCTTTGGACTGTGGGAGGAAACCGGAGTACCCGGAGGAAACCCACCAAGCACGGGGAGAGCATGCAAACTCCATCTACACAGAGATGGGAATCGAGCCTGGCCGGGGATCGAACCCGAACCCTGGAGGTGCAAGGCAACAGTGCTAACCACTACACCACCGTGCAGCCCCCAGTTAATCAATTTGAAGCTTAATAATTAAGTTGCATTGGTTTAATATCTAGATTAGGTTTTCACAAATCTTCGTTGCATATCTTTACCTTTGTTCTGATTGACCATTTAATTCGTATTTCATTTTTAAACCAAGCATGACTAGTTACTTCATCATATCAGAGGTGTTCAAGTCAAACTGGAACTTGTGATGACATTTCTGAATGCATGATCCTTAGAAATCAACAGATAACTTGTCACTAACTTGGGGAAGAGACACGACTGTCTGCGTGAACTGTACACACAATTATTCACCGACACCACTTGCACATTACAGGAACTCGGCTGAGAGTTATTGGCACATTGACCTCACAAGCCATTTCCACATGTTTTGGCCAGCGTTTTAGACATGGAGCAAGCAGTCTGATCAGGCTCCGGTATACTGAGAAAACTCTCCGCCTTCATGGATTAGTGTAGTGGGGAATTATATAAACAACACATAACCGTGTTCTGTTATTCTGCACAATCAAAGGCCCGGTTAGACTTGGACACCCCTCGCACATTGCAAAATAATTCATTAATCGTATGTTATTCGTCTCTCCCCCGGAGTATAAACTAAATTAGCTTTCAGCAGAAATTATCACGCCTATTTAATTAACATGTTGTGCTCCTGCTTACTTGGAACATGGTGAGATTGAATTAAGCTCCCATAGACTACAGGGTATTTCATCATGTCAGAAATCTTTTTCATTCTTCTCGTGTGGATTCCAGTTGAGATATTTGCTTTCTCAACACGTGACACCGCTTTTGAATTAACAGCTATGGAGACTCTGTCCTTCACAGATGTTGGTGAGTCAGTGAGTATCGGTATCGTTACTGTTTCCTTGTACTGTACCTTCTGGTCATGGTCAAGGTGAATCTGGAGCCTTTCCCAGATATTTTGGAGTAAGGCAGGGATGAATGGGACACTATGCACACAAATGCACACATCGATCTAAATACTGCTTTTGGAAACCCTAAAATCTAGAGGAAACCCACATGGACATCAGGGGAACGAACACAGACAGTACTGTGGCTTTAATTCACAATCAATCCTGAGACCTCTGGGACTACAAACCCACTCACCCACTTATCATCTATACCACTTTATCATGTATACACGGCCGTCAGGGGCCTGGAGACTATCCCAGGTGACTTAGGGCATGAGGCGGGGTACACCCTGGACGGCATGCCAATCCATTGCATGAGGCACAGACACTCACGCACTATGGGCAGTTAGCCTAATCCGTATGTCTTTGGACTGCGTGAGGAAACTGAAGAAGCTGGAGGAAACCCACCAAGCACGGGGACAACATGCAAACTCCATGCACACAGACCAGAGGTGGTAATCGAATGAGCTCGTCACCACACATCACAACTCAATTTTGTTTTAATTATATTTACTAATTACATTTACTATCAAATTATATTTACTCCAGTCTATTCTGGTTCAGTTTCCTTGATTGTTGATGCAGCTTATTTAAATACTTTTTAAGGCATTTGGTTTTAAACCATCTCTAAAAGATAAGCTTCCAAGGAGTGAACTACTTCCTGTTTCCTTTGCGTGTTTGCTATTTGGTCCACAGTTCTAGTTCTAGTGAAATACAGGACTGTACAACAATTCAAAGCTTCAAATTTGGAAAAGGAGTCTTTATATTTGATTAAATACCTCTATTAGACTGGATAGTCTAGATTGTTTAATGACATCTCTGATGGAGGCCTTGGTCTGGATGTAGCCAGTAGCTTGTCAAGCCAGCTATTGAGGGACATTTCCTGTTCAGCCCTTTTGCGGTGGTTTTCCATTCACCAAGCCCTTTCATTTTTATGATTCACACATCAATCTGTCTCTGTGGCATTTCCTGTCCTTGTCATGTGTCTCTAAAGGATGACGACTGGAAAGATTGATTGATTTTGCGTAGGATAACTGTTGCCTTTTGTAACTTGGACTGTTGTCTTTATGTTTTGTAACTTTTGATATCTTGCGCTTTCTAGAGTGGATGCAACATTGGTGTCTCACACTCCTTGACAATTTTTTCTACCATTATTTTATTTCAATCTAGGATATATTGTGATTTATCAAACGCTTTGTTTAGTAGTTGGAGTCAAAGGTGGAGTCAAGAATCTAACCAGAATTTACAAGCTGGTTCCGTAAAACCTAAAAACCACAAGATGACACCACCCACTTTAAAAAGCAAACCACTTTATTGGTAATCACCAATTTTTACCCAGCTATTAGACCTAGCATAACCCACACTTACGTGCGTCAAGCAAAGTCAACCAAGTAGAGCAAAGCATCAAACATATGACTTACCTTATACTAATATATCAGTCTGTGCAGTACGAAAACTCAACCAAAAGCCATTGCATTAAAATAAATAAATGTATCAATTGATCACAAGGCTAATCCCGTTTGGCCCGAATGACGTAGATTCGTGTCAAAAACAGATCTCACCGTCTCTTCACAACAACGTTTCCAGATTCTGTTGAAGTTTCACCAGTCAGCTTCTCATTCAAGTGTAGTCCAACATCGTTGCAGACTCTGGTACATACTCCACTTACGCCGGACCCATACGGCGCTCCATGTAATGCTCAATCGTTAGCGTTTTTTCTATTGTGAATTAGAATAGCTCAACAGAAATGGCGTCTGTTGTAGTAGTCTCGATCATGTACTTTGTTCGGTGATCTCTGAGGCAAACTCCATCCGTTTGTCCTGCGCAGGCGTACACCTGTGTGTGTATATGCACAGGAGGGGCTGGTGGCCTTGCTCGGGGTAATAAATGTGGAGTTTTTATGGCCTGGATTAGATGGGAAAGAGCTATGCAGTGGAAATCCTGGTGGTAAGAGTTGCTTATCTAAGTCTGGTCTTATAAAACAAACAGAGCAATGACATCTCAGAGATACAGCCTGTCTCGGATCTGTCTAATGAAGCAGCACGGCTCCTGTAGACAATCGTTATGGTGGCAGAAACGTCCGTCTATTCAACCCAAAACAACAATATTTTTAAGTGTTTTCTGAATAATGTTCAATAGCTGGCTTATTGATCCAGACTACCTCTTTAGATTTTACCTAAATATGTTTGCAAATGATATACACCAGTCAGACATAACATCAACACCAAGTAACATCAATACATTAACACTGATTAGCAATTCAATACAATTAAACTGGTGACAGGATCATGAGCACCCAAGGCTCATTTATGTCTGCAGGGAGAAATTGCTAGCCTGTCTGGTCCGATCCCAAAGAAAAGCCAATGCAGCACAATGTCATTCGTGGCCACAAAAGATCCACCACAGTACTACAACCCACCACTCATGGGGTCAGCCAGGCAAAGAGCCCAAGGCCACCAACCTGGCTTCCAAACTCCGCAGATCCCAATCAAATGGAGCACCGACCATGGAGACCCCAACCAGCACTGCACAGCATACAAAGGCATTATAATTACTGGGTGAATAACATTGATTATCTTGTTACAGTTCAGTGGAAGAGGCTTGACTGAATTATTCAGCGGACTAAAGGACGGGGTCAGACCGATTCCAAAACGGCAGCTCTTGTGGGATGTTCCCAGGTTGCAGTGGTCAGGTCATACCAAAAGTGATCCAAGATTGGAAAACTGGTGAACCGTTGACAGGGTCATGGGTGGCCAAGGCTTACTGAAGCACAACGGGAGTGAAGGCTGGCCCATGTGATCAGATCTGGTGAACCGTTGACAGGGTCATGGGTGGCCAAGGCTCGCTGATGCACAAGGGGAGTGAAGGCTGGCCCATATGGTCAGATCCAATAGAAGATCAACTGTAGCTCAAAGTATTGAAGCAGTTAATGCTAGTTCCAATAGAAAGGAGACAGAACACACAGAACATCGCTATTCGTTGCATACAGTATGGGGGCTGGGTATCTGCCAACAGCACCTACACTCCGCACATCAGCATCATAACTGGATCACACAGCAATGGAAGGTGACCTGCTCTGCTGAATCACGTTTTCTTTTACATAATGTGGATGGCAGTGCATGTTTGTTGTTTTCCTGGGGGGGACCTTGGATCCTGCCTTTCATGTGGATGTTACTTTGACACATACAGTACCACCTACACATTGTTGCCTTACTGACATCTCAATCAGTCCAGTATATATCTAATCTATAATTTAACCCATATGAATATGTGTATATTCATGAGTTAAATGCAAGAGGGCAACTTTTTGCTTCACATTTACTGTCCAAAGAGTCACCGAACACTTTTCTTCTGGTTACCATCAGATCAAAAACAGATCTTCACCGTCCCTGGAAAATTCAGGTCTACTTTCTTATGTTCTGCCAGGGCTAGTTTCCTTTAGTTTCCATAAAACTAAGCGCATATTCTCATTACCATGGTGAGTACTAACAGCATCACTCCAGGGCCCACAGCGTATGAATGGTCCCTCCTAATATAATGCGAGTAGTGATGTGTGAGCCTGTAGGCCTGGTATGGAAATGCTTGGTTCTTTGTTAGATTTCATATTATAATAAAGAAAGCAGCTGCTAAACCCTTTAGTCCCTTCGTTGTGTTGTTGCAGCAGGGCAGAATGGGCAGAATGCTCGACTGCTTACCCCATAGGAACTGCGAGAGTTTTGTTGCCAACAAACAAACACAGAAAACTAATCAAGATTTTGGCATAACCAAAAGAGGCATATCCAAAAATATACAGTTGTTTACAGAATAATTGTGGCCAAGTCTAAGAAACCTGCAGATCCTGGAATCTCACAACTTCACAATCTTCATTAGTTCACCAGTCTATGTATGCATATAACGTCCCAGATTTAGTCATGGGTTACTCACTCCTTCATTCTCTATACCGCTTATACTGTACAGGGTCACGGCAAAGCTAAAGCCTATCCAAGGGGACTACTGTAGCTGCATGAACAAGGGTACACGCTGGACTGAGTGCCAGTCCGTTCATTGCAGGGAACACACACGCGTACTTATACACTACGGGCAATTTAGGAAATGCGAGAGAGAACATGCAAACTCCACTCACACGGACACATTAAGTGGCTCGGTGGCTTAGTGGTTAGCACTGTCGCCTTGCATCTCCAGGGTCCGGGTTCAAGTCCTGCCTCTGTGTACATGGAGTTGCATATTCTCTCCATGCTTGATGGGTTTCTTCCAGGTACTCCTGTTTCCTCCCACAGTTCAAAGACATGTAGATTAAGCTAATTGGCGTTCCCAAATTGCCTGTAGTGTGTACTGTATATGTATGTGAGCTCTGCGATAGATTTGCACCCCCATCCAGGGTGTACCCCACCTCATGCCCTAAGTTTCCTGAGATCCTGTCTACAGGAATAAGCAGTATAGATGATGAGTAAATGAACGAGTACTTGCACATTAGCATCAAAATGATTTGCCACTGGAGAAACTGTATTCCTCGATTTTGATCCCTTGAGTGATTCTTGTCCTTAGTGGAAAACAGCATCACTTCTAAACATTCTCAATGTCAGTAAATTACAATATCAGCACTTTTCAGGTCTATTCATCAGTGTGGTCAAGAAATGTTTACTGCGTCAACTGATATGGTACAAATCTTCATGGTGACTTTTAAAGTTTACCACTAGGAAACAGATTCTTACATTAACAGTGGTAAGGCGGCTTTCACACTTGACTTGTACTCACTTTCCAGCAGTCACATTATCAATATTGTTCCGTACTCGAGTACACTTGCATATTCACGCTCTCCGATACAGCAGGTGGCAGTACGCACATATTGGATTTGCAAGGTACCAATAAACACAAAAAGAAGAGAACAAGGACGTCAACCTTCAAGCTATGCCAGATTTTATTGATATTTCGGCAAAAATGTCAAGAGAAGAGCGACCCTCTCGTCTGCCTTACTACTTTATTATCTACGGCAGTGTAGATAAAAGAATGAGATAACGGACGATTCACACTACTGCCGCTGTATCTGCTGTAAAAAGAACAAGAAGGGTCGTACTGACGGTAGGAAACACAGTGAATGGGCTCTTCTTTATAAAACCCAGGAAGATTAAAACCCCTACAACTCAATCTGTCTGTGTGAAAACTCAGCATTGGCCAATGACCATTAAAAGAAAAAAAAAGAACTGCATGTACGCAAGTTCTGTTGGTGTGTGTTAGCGGGAATGGCTTCAAACATTTGGGGTTTCTGATACATCTTGCAGTGGCACGGTGGTGTAGTGGTTAACACTGTCACCTTGCACCCCCAGGGTCTGGGTTTGATTCCTGCCTCTTTCCACCGGGTACTCCGGTTTCCGCCCACAGTCCAAAGATTAGCAGATAGCAGATTTGGCTAATTGGCGTTCCTAAATTGCACGTAGTGTGTGAATGTGAGTGTGTATGTCTGTGCCCTGCGATGAATTGCACGTAGTGTGTGAATGTGAGTGTGTATGTCTGTGCCCTGCGATGAATTGGCCCCCTATCCAGGGTGTACCCTATCTCGTGTGCTAAGTCTCCTGGGATACCCGGGGCGACCCTGAATGTAGGATAAAGCGATATAGAAGATGAGTGAGTGATACCTCATGCAGAACGAAAGTTGTCATTACATTTATAACATCAATTTTATTGCTACCCGAATATGGGAATGACATCACAAAAAAGCTGAAAGTAGAACCATAAAAACATGTGGTACTGTATAGCTGTGCTACTTCTTTGCCTGTATGATTAATAATTTTTTTAAATATTTATTGCTCAGTCATGCGTATAGTTGGTTAAAATCAAATCAAAATATAGTTGCAAGCAACGATGACGGGCCCAAGCACCCTGTGCCATCGCCATCCCGGGCGCACCGCACAACCTGTGTTATTCGAGTGTGTTAAGACCTCGAAAAATTTTGAGAATTACATAAATATTGGAAATTGGAAAAGTTGCTGCTTAAGTTTTTATAATAGCAATTTGCATATACTCCAGAATGTTATGAAGAGTGATCAGATGAATTGCCTAGTCCTTCTTTGCCATGAAAATTAACTTAATCCTAAAAAAACTTTCCACTGCGTTTCATTGCTGTCATTAAAGGACCTGCTGAGATCATTTCAATAATCGTCTTGTTAACTCAGGTGAGAATGTTGACGAGCACAAGGCTGGAGATCATTATGTCAGGCTGATTGGGTTAGAATGGCAGACTTGACATGTTAAAAGGAGGGTGATGCTTGAAATCATTGTTCTTTCATTGTTAACCATGGTGACCTGCAAAGAAACGCGTGCAGCCATCATTGCGTTGCATAAAAATGGCTTCACAGGCAAGGATATTGTGGCTACTAAGATTGTACCTAATCAACAATTTATAGCATCATCAAGAACTTCAAGGAAAGAGGTTCAATTCTTGTTAAGAAGGCTTCAGGGCCTCCAAGAAAGCCCAGCAAGCGCCAGGATCGTCTCCTAAAGAGGATTGAGCTGCGGGATCGGAGTGCCACCAGTGCAGAGCTGCTCAGGAATGGCAGCAGGCAGGTGTGAGCGCATCTGTACACACAGTGAGGCGAAGACTTTTGGAAGATGGCCTGGTGTCAAGAAGGGCAGCAAAGAAGCCACTACTCTCCAAAAAAAAACATCAGGGACAGATTGATCTTCTGCAAAAAGTATGGCGAATGGACTGCTGAGGACCGGGGCAAAGTCCTATTCTCGGATGAAGCCTCTTTCCGATTGTTTGGGGCTTCTAGAAAAAGGCTTGTCCAGAGAAGAAAAGGTGACGCTACCATCAGTCCTGTGTCATGCCAACAGTAAAGCATCCTGAGACCATTCATGTGTGGGGTTGCTTCTCATCCAAGGGAGTGGGCTCACTCACAATTTTGCCCAAAAACACAGCCATGAATAAAGAATGGTACCAAAACACCCTCCAACAGCAACTTCTTCCAACAATCCAACAACAGTTTGGTGAAGAACAATGCATTTTCCAGTACGATGGAGCACCGTGCCATAAGGCAAAAGTGATAACTAAGTGGCTCGGGGACCAAAACGTTGAAATTTTGGGTCCATGGCCTGGAAACTCCCCAGGCAGGTGGACAAACAAAACCCCACTAATTCTGACCACCTCCAAGAAGTGATTATGAAAGAATGGGTTGCTATCAGTCAGGATTTGGCCCAGAAGTTGATTGAGAGCAGCCCAGTCGAATTGCAGAGGTCCTGAAAAAGAACACTGCAAATACTGACTCTTTGAATAAATGTCATGCAATTGTCGATAAAAGCCTTTGAAACATACGAAGTGCTTGCAATTTATATTTAGAAACAACTGAAACAAAGATCTAAAAGCAGTTTAGCAGCAAACTTTGTGAAAACTAATATTTGTGTCTTTCTCAAAACTTTTGGCCATGACTGGATGTGTGTTTGTGTGCATGCATGCATGCGCGTGTGTGTGAGGGTTAGTGTGTGTGAGAGTGAGGAAGAGAGGTGTGTGACGTGTGGATGTGTCAGTCTGTGTGTGACGAGTAAATGTGCTTGTGTTTTGTGCTTGTTTGTGTGTATGGTGTGTGAGTCTGTGTGTATTAACATTAGTGATGTGTGTGTGTGTGTGTGTATGTGTTAACATTTGTGATGTGTATGTGTGTACAATAGGCTGCAGGTGCTGGAAGAAAAGCCTCACACTATGATGTTCCTGAATGTGATGTCACTGAATGTGATGTCACAGAAAGTGTCACTGAATATAATGTCACTCAATATAATGCCACACAGAAAGTTATTAATCATTTTTTGGCGTATGTTTAAGACATTACCACGGCTGACCCGTTAGAGATATCGAAAACCCCTCTGCAATTTTGCATCCTCAATGTCTTTAGATCTCTTTGGCCCAGTTTGGTAGCGATTGTATAATTTCCCTAGGAGGAGTATATCAAAATCCATCGGGTGTGTATTTGCGAACGACCCAAAATAACCGGCCTCCTGTTGTATTGAGCCCAGGACATGCAGCGCGAAAGTTGTTCGGCTCGATGAGCTCTAAATGTGTACTGAGTTTCGTGTGCCTATGTGAAAGTGTGTATGAGCTAGGCAGCAAAATCTCGTGTGGATGCCCCTGCGGGCACCCCGATGGCAGCAGATTCCAACCTGTCTCCCAAGTTTCATAAGGTTTTTGAGCCTGTTAAGACCCCCAAAAAGTCCAAAAGGGTGGAAAAAAATAATCCTTAGGAAAACAAGAGGGTCCTGCGCATCTTAAAGTGCTTGGGCCCTAATTAAGTCAATCATATTGCCCACATTGTGCTGAAAAAAAGGATAGGTCACTTTGTACTGCACAATCCTGACTCCTAGATATATTTATTTAGAACAAATCCAAAATAGATACTCTGTTTTTAAGGGCTCTCACAAGTGCCATCTTTGTACACAAAAAGGGTGTTTAGTTCTTAATGTTTTTAATTTCTTACTCTTCACGTGTGTAGATGGAGGGGTGGGTTTGTAGGTTGGATCTCTAAAATGTTAAAATACTTGTATGTAGATGTAGTAGTCTTACATACAACTTAATTCTGGGGTGACGTCTATTGGGATCTGTGTCCCAGCGCATAGGTTGAAACCAACCTTGTCCTCTTTTTCTTTAACAGGACATTAACAGCGTTAATCACCACTGTCTCCGGCTGGACCTGTTTTGTGCAACATGCTGTTTCTTGGGACACATAAAGCCATTATGTTTTAGTTCGGCTGTCACTGTACGCCACCAGGTTGTTTTGGGTCAACTCTGTCTTTTTGTTTTCAGTTCTTTACCGGAGATCTATTCAGGCTAAATCATGTGATGTTTTTCCAATTTCAACACCTTGTGGAAGGTGTTGAAATTGTTCTGTGACTAAATGGTCTACTGCCAGGCCACTTGGGTCACCTCTTGCAGCCAGTTAAGACTATGTGAGGTCATGGGCTTGGCAAGGGGAAATGCACTTCAGAGTCCTTACTACAGTAGTTCTTACTAGTAACTAGAGGAAACCGCCCCCAGCTTGGAAATGTTTGAAAGTGGTTAGTGGTTAAGGCAATGGGTCATTGGTCTTCATCCAATATGAAGAATATTACTATATTGCCCAAAGTATTCGTTCGCCTGCCTTCACATGCATATGAACTTGAGTAACATCCAATTCTTAACCGCTGCGCAGTCATGTTGGAACAGAAAGCGGCCATTCCCAAATTGTTCCCACAAAGTTGGGAGCATGACATTGTCCAAAATGTCTTGGTATGCTGAAGCATTAAGAGTTCCTATGTAAGGAGCCGAGCCCAACTCCTGAAGAACAACCTCGCACCAATTCCAACATGACTGCACACCAATGCACATAAAGACATGGATGAGCGTGGATTTGGTGTGGAAGAACTTGACTGGCCTGCACAGAGTCCTGAGCTCAACCCGACAGAACACTTTTGGCATGGATTAGAGTAGAGACTGCGAGCCAGGACTTCATCCAACATCAGTGTCTGATCACACAAATGGAAGAATGGTTTAAAAATTGCCATAAACACACTTCTAACCCTTGTGGAAAGCCTTCCCAGAAGAGTTGAAGCTGTAAAGGGCGGGGCTGACATCATATTAAACCCTATAGATTAAGAATTGGATGTTACTCAAGTTCATGTGCTCGTGAGAGCTAATGAGCGAATATAGAGTAGAGGAAGAACATAAAGCTGAAATACAATATATTTGTCTTTCCTTTGACAGACACGTAGACAAATTATGGAGGTATACAATTTTATTCGGTGTTCCAGAAAGGCACTAAAAAACAAAATGGGGAAAGAGTGATGAATGAGATTTGGAGGAAAATACACGAACTGATAAGACGGTTCCAAGATAAACAGATGTACAGCACATTCCACACACAGAACAGCACAGCAACACGCCGCTAGCTAAATGTTTTGTTTTTGAATGAACTGAAACCTCAAGAGGAGTTGATCTGTTTGGGTAAAAGCCTTTCTGTTCTTCTCTAGAATCCAAACCGGCATTGATTCCTGCTATTATTCTCCTTCATGTAGCGATCGACACACCAACTGGAATCAGGTCACCTGTACTTCAGCAGCATATCTACTTTAAATAGGATAGGACCTGGAAACATAAAATGGCTAATCACACACACACACACACACACACACACACACACACACACACACACACACACACACACACACACACACACACACAGTGCTGGAGTGTTGAGGTGTGAGGAAAGACACTGGTCCCGGTGACGTCTCTTCAGTAACTGCAGAACCCTCGGCGTGTTTCTCTGAGACGAGCGTTCCTCTCCCGGTGCTGAGCGCTCACAGTTCGTCTTTGTAGTAACCCAGCTTGGCGTACGACATCTCCTTCCGTAGCTGCATCACCTCCCAGAACATTTGCTCAGCTAAAAGAAAGAAAAAAAACAACACCTTAGATGTTGATCACAGGATTAATGAAGTGTGTGGAACTCTAGAAAAAAGGTCACATCGTCTAAATGAATATTTAAAAACAAATATTACATTTTATTCGTCTCATACTAAAGATCTGAAAATAGTAAACACTCACAAAAACAAGCCAGATGTCGTCAGATGTAGGAACTACGGTGTAGTACATTATCTGAGAGTGTGCATAATTATATTTACAATAATATTTCTCGGACAGTAATTTCAGCTGTGATGAAACTCACAGAGTAATAAGAAAAATATTTTTTAAATGTCTGACGTGGCACAGGTTTTATGCCAGACGTCCTTCCTGACGCAACCCTCCATAATTTGGGTCAGAGGTGGCTCAGCGTATTAACACTTTTAGTTCCTAATCAGAAGGTCGATGGTTCAAGCCCCAGCTCTGATCCAGGCTTCCTACTAAGTCTTCATATCCAAGTTGTGAAAAGTCTTTCACAGTAATGTACAGCGGTACCTCGGGAATATAAATTTTATCTGTTCTTAAGGCAAAATTTTGTATTTTCCCATAGGAAATAATATAAATGCAGATAATCTGTTTAAGAAATATTACCAATTACCAACCCTATAATCATATTCTTGCATATAAAAGCAATCAATAAACTTGGAAGACATGTAAACGAAATAAAATATGAAATAAATAGGCATTAAACCTCATTTAATCTCAATTTATGATTCCTCTTAGAACTGAAATGGACTTCCGTTTTCTTCTTGCTACCGTCCTTGCTAACATTCTCGGGACCCATGGTGCTGTGTCTATGTCTACGTATATTAAATCTTGCATGAAGTTAACTTTCTTCCCTTAGCTTTCTACTGATGCAAACATTTTTAGAATGGCTCCAGGACATACGCGCAAGTTGGTGGGCGTTCAATTCAGCTCAACTCAGTTTGGTCGCTCGTACGCCGAAGATGCTTCATATGCTGAGGTAAATTTCTTGGAAAATTTCAGTTAAAGCAAACATTTGTGAGGCGAGGCTTTCATATGCAGAGATTCCAATGTATATGAAAGAAATAAGGGCTTAACATAAAGGCTTAACTGAAATAAACAGGGTTTTGACTAGCACTAGATGACTGGGGTCGTTTCCCTGACCAGGTACTGAACCCTGGTTCAACCATTAAATGGTTTAAAAGTTTGGTTTAAATGTTGTTGAATATTGTCTCTTTCTTGCATTCTGGGGGGGAAAAAAAAAAAATCACAGCTTGCCAGACCAAGTGCGGTGCTACAGCTTAGACTGCGAGTGGACAGTATGTGGGTGTGATGTTGGTGCTGCTCACCGTCCTGCTGCTTGACCAGTCCTTGGTGAATGTAGCGGATGTAGGTGAAGAAGTTACAGACGGAGGTGATCTAGGATTAGAAAGCAGAGGTTAACTGGATTACAGCAACCGAGACCTCAATCAACATTTAATTTCCGACAAGTTCTGCCTCTTTATCAGTCTGCAGCAATTCTCTGTGTGTGTGTGTGTGTGTGTGTGTGTGTGTGTGTGTGTGTGTGTGTGTGTGTGTGTGTGTGTGTGTGCTCCAGACATGCCTTGGGCACATTCTGAAACTGATAGGCCAAATGAGATAAGCTGTAGTAAACAGGCGTCCTGGTCACAACAGCATTAATAGAACAGGATTAAGCCGAGGACTTTTTTTTTTAAATACAAAAAAAACAAAATAAGAAAAATAAAAAACTATAATTGCAAAAGTATGAAGAAGTGGAGATCATCATTATGCAGTAATGATGATGATGGTCATGAGGTGGTGCTTAGCATGTTCATGTCTCATGCTAATACTCAGCATTCAGTAATCTGGTGTCAAGAACATCAAACAACCTGAATACATTTGTTTACTTTATAATAAATCATTCAACTATATAGTTATAACCATAACCACGTTCTGCTTTTTTCCCCTTTATTAATGAAAATTAACCCTTTAATACGCCAAATAATGATTAAATACAATTCACACCTGATCTGATCTATAAGCATTTGATTATTTTTTCGAACATGCACTGCTGTTATTCTAGTTTCAATCTAAACCCTTCCTTCATACTGTTCATATTCTGTCTCTGCGTAGATTTTGTGTGTGAAAATCCAGCATGTTCTGTCTCCACAGAGACTCATGTCCTTGTTTATGCTGCTGTTTTTGTCCTGATAGAAAGGACTGAAAAAAAAAAAACCTTTAACACTAGCATCACATTGAGAGCTAACTTATCCAAAGATGTTCAACTGAAAAACACCATTAAAGGAACATTTAGAACAAAAATATTAATATTTGCACGTTTTTTTGTCTTTGTGAGCCTCAATAAATATCAAGACGTGATGTTTTATATCATTTTTCTTTTCGGGACACAAAAACTCATGACCTTTTATGAAACGCCTGAGGTATACTGTAATTAGTGTAGGAACTGTCTATGCAAGGTGTCTTCAGTTTGAGCAAAAAAATGCATTAAAAAAATGCAGATTTTCGCCAATTGTTAGTCTTTACGTGTAAAATGGACGTACAATCCTGTGAATTTTATGTAAGTGTTGCAATTTTGTGGAATTTCTGCAAATGTGGATCATGCATCAGTTTTCAACAGCAGTGACCCTTACAGTCTGAACCAGATTGTTGCTTCTAACGAGAGAGATTTGAAAATTCAAGGTCCATCCATCACACACACTCACTCACTCACTCACTCTTCGTCTGGACCGCTTTATTCTGTCTACAAGGTCATGGGAGGCGTGGAGCCTATCCTAGGAGACTTAGGGTACAAGGCAAGGTACACCCTGGATAGAGAGCCAGTCCATCACACACACACACACACACACACACACACACACACACACACACACACACACACACACACACACACAGACTCACACGCTCATTTAGGTGTCTTAGTTAGCTAGGTAGTTTTGGTTAGTTTAAGTTGTTACCTTGTTTCATTTCACTGTGTACTGAACTGTATATGGTTGAAATAACAATAAAAGCCTACTTGACTTGACTTGGCAATTTTGTAACACCAATCAGCCTACCAGTCTTTGGACTGTGGGAGGAAACCGGAGTACATGGAGGAAACCCACCAAGCATGAGGAGAACATGCACAATCCATGCACACAGACCCCGAGACGGGAATCGAACCCGGACCTTGGAGGTGCGAGGCGACAGTGCTAACCACCGTGCAACCCAAGGTCCATCCCTAAACATTTTATTTATTATTTAAATGTTGCTTTCTGTTTTTATTCGGCTTATTCTGTTATAAGATCAATTCCTTAACAAGTTCGCTCACGATGTAAAATATTCATGTTCAGCTTTCAGTCCCATCCAAATCAAACATTTAAAGAAGAAAGAAAACTTTCCATTTCAAGTAATGGATACGGCAGGCAGAGCGCCGAAGGCGGTGCGTTATGAAAAGCAGCAGGGAAACACTCACCCGATACCGACAGAACGGGGACACGTAATAGTAGTTGCTGGAGTCCCCGAATTTGATTCTGTGCTTGCAGGTTTTCGTCTGGCCACTGAGAGCGCACTTTCTGCAGATGGGAAAACATGTTCCTTTAAATAAATATTTGCCCGTCCAAGCATCTGTTAACAGCCAACAGGCAATAAATAAATAATTAGGCAAGCTTGTGTGTTCTATTTATTCATTGTCCTACACTAGCAACACCAGCTAAACAAAGCTGCCTCTATAAAGAGAAAAACAAATGTGCGTTTACAAAGCTAACAAGCAAGAGAGGCTGCATGGAGAATGGAGAGAGTGAGAGGGTGAATGAGTGAGGGGAGAGAGAGAGAGAGAGAGAGAATGTACAGTACACTTACGTGACTATTTCAGACTTCCTGCCACTAGGGGGCGGCAAAAAAAGAAAGAAAGGAATAAAGAAACAGAACAGATGGAAAACGCTGACAAACCGAAGCAGCAAAGCTGACATTTGATCAAACTAAAACTTGTGGGAAGGTGCGTCGAATGTGGTGGAGTGTGTGAGCGGTGTATTAAACACTATATCCAGTCTTTAGGCATCGTTTATAAATCACACCGTCCTGGTGCTTCGTGGTGGATTCATAAATCACTGTGTGTGTTGTAAATGAAAAAAAAAAAAAAAAAATAGAATTTGTCTTCTGTATGGGAGGATTTTATTTCATTCTATAATTCATCAGAGTGTTAATTAAAGCCTGCCGTCCTAACACTCACACACCAACGGCTGACCTTTCTCAGAGAGTGATTTAATGTTAAGTGTCTTTGAACTCTATCTCGATGGAACCAATTCAGGAATACACGAGAGAAATTCATTCCCTAAGAACAGAAATGCTGTCCTGAGCTCCTGACATGCCTTAACCGAGGCAAGGACAGCACTTCTGATCAGCTTTTGGTTAAACAATGGAGGAACTTTATCTATATATACACTAGAAAATAAAATATTACAATAGACCAACAATACAATAAACCAAGAAGAACATCAGCTCACTTGTTACCTGAATACATTTCAGACTGAGAGGGAGATCTGTGCCAGTAACTCCACACCCCAAGGTATAAAAAATGTTATAAAAAATCTACCTAATTTTCAACTTACTAATTACTTATCTTACGTAACCTTTTTGCATTATTTTATTTATTTACTTGCTTAACTTTTAAGCTTAACTAATTTTCTTACAACTTAAATGCTTTCACCTTTCAACTTTATTTAGCTTCCTTCCTTCCTCACTTAATCATATATTTCAGTTACTGTATATATTTATCATTCTAACTTACATTGAACATTTTAAGCAACAGCTTTGCTTACTTAATTTTACATTGAACTTACCTAGCTTACTCACTTGACTTTTTAGCTTACTTAACACCACTCCTTGCATAATTACTTTTCTAATTCAATAAAAAAAAATATGACTTGCATAATATTTACATACTTACTTGCTTTACTTAATCAACTTGCTAACCTCACTTTGTTTACTTATCTAACTTTTCAACTTTCCACTAACCTTTCTTACTTCACTTATTTACATAACTGTCTAACTAAATACTTATTGTAATATGTTACTTACTTGGCTTTCCAACATAATTCATTTACTTTCAACTTTCTAATCAAGTTAACAGTCA